>OY757318.1:61560041-61836583 GCA_963583905.1 Stenurella melanura | reverse complement strand
TGCATAGTTACAGTCACTTTGCTCAATTCATGACAGTTCATGTTCATAGTGTTCATACCAATCTTGTCTCTCCTCTCTGCGATGCTCTATCTGTTACTAGTGTTACTGTTTGTAATATTGCAACATCCAATACCCAATTACAAAAGGGCTACCACTCGCTTGCTCATACCGCACGAGAAGATTGTAGGAAGGATATTTTTACTTCCACATCCACGAAGTGGAAAAAAAATGTTTTGTCGTACCTACCTACTTGTCTGCGCGTTTCCACAGCAACCGTTGAAGATATTGACTTGAAATTTTGTACACATATTTACCTTCATATTGTTATTACTTAGATTTATACTGTAACCAGAGGGCCTTGTGAGAATGTTAAAGTATTCGTTTTGTGTGTAACTATATAGGAATTATGGCTGTACGTCAGTCACCCTGTATTATCAGAGTTCCAATTGATTATTTAGTCTACAAGAAAGGAAACAGATTACGAATTTCCTGGGACAACGCGTTATCAGTATAGAGTACCGTGAGAATGGAATTTGGGGTTGGGTCATAGAAGCTCTAAATTTTCGCTGAGTTAATGATTCTGCGAACAGACATATATATATAATTCTTTATCTATGGAACAGACGGCATTTATTTTGAAGCGTTCATACCTAGCGCGCCCTCCCGGAAAACCAAGAGGAAGCGCGTATACAGGCGAATTAGTGGCGAACCCTTAAAGTAGCTGGTAAAAGTAGGAACCGGTAGGCTAGAATGAAAGATTCAAATCATCGTCAGTACACTGAGAAAAGCTGCAGCAAAAAATAATTTGCTACGCGTTTTTTAACTAGAGTAGCAATAATTTTAATTAGGTTAGAAATATCTGTTCACTATACTAGAATAAATAACTTTACTGAGTGTTTGTATTAGCCCTTAAAAAGTACTTTAGAGTTTTTATTAGTTGCTTTACTAGAGCACTAGAGCATTTAGCTACCATTAAAAAGAAGACAATATAAAGAAAGATTTAACTGTGGTAAATAAAAACTTTGTTGGAATTACAAAGTTTTGTGTTGAATTACGTCACCACAACACCAATCGGACTGAATCGGTCAACTCCGGATTCAGGGGAAAACACACAAGTTGCCTCTCAAATAATGTCTCGTCTCGTTTACTTGTGCCTTTGTGCGGGTTGAATATTATGTACTATATTTTTATGTGTGGTGTGTTTCATTATAACAAAAATCACAGGAGACTTTTGGGCAAGTCGTTTTTTGTTTTTGATTTCCTAAATCGCAGGGTCGATTCTATCGGTGTGTACGGATTCGAAAAATGTTTGTTTAGGTATGGCAATAGGAGCAAGCGAGTGCAAAGCAACTAGGCTATTCTTGTTTATCATAAAAAAACATCACCTGCTTTCCCCATCACATGTGCGTGGAGCAGCTCTGATTTAAATTCAGTTTACCATAGGTAATAGATATACCTAGTGATATGTCACCATGACAGAAACGTATAAAGAAATGGTTGTTGAATGGGAGAATGGAAGTGTTTCTAAAGAACTTTGATAGTAAGTACTAAAATAATAGATGCGTTGTTTTGACCCACGGCCGAAGGCAGTATATTTACCATAGAATGACATTCACCAATTTAGTGTTTTCTTTACATTTTATGTGTTTTACTTTTAAGCATGTCAAAATAAATGTATTTTTTTACTCCTAGGGAAAGATTGTTAATTTATTACGTATCAAAATAAATGTCTATTTATTCTTGTTTTTTATTTTGTTTTTGTTTTAAGCAAATAATACAATTTAATGTTTTATATGTTTTATGTTTTTTACTTATAAAGAAAATCTGTTAATTTATCATCTATGAAAATAAATGTTTATTTATTTTTAATTGATTTTAGTTTCTTTGGGCCAAATCCTTAACCATTTGTTAGTCCAAGGTATACCAATTTTTTGCTTGTAGTTTCATGTTTAGGTAATGTAATATTTATTATTCGTTTCCTCTTATTTAAAAAAAAAATCTTAAAAAATAATGTTTTTCATATAGCCGCAAAGTGATGTATCTATATATCTAAATCATTATGTAACATTTTTTTTTAATTAGATAAGATTGCGCATTTTGTAAAGTTGTATTTTAGGAATAAACATTTCTCCTGTAAACTACATGTGGGGACGCACATGGCCCGTTCCTACAGCAGATATCTTTTTAGTAGTAGCAAAATGACCTTCTATTCTAATTAAGAAATTCTACTGTTATTGATCTAAAACTTTTTGACGTGACCAAATATGTTTTCTGAGGCAGGCTAATTTTTTACTAAATTAAGAAAGAATAATCATATATGCCACAATAAAAAAGAAATTTACTAGGGTAGTAAAAAATTTTGCAATGGTAGTGAAACTTTTTGCTGTAAATAATAATCAGTAATATTACTGCAGCCAAATTCTTGCTCTATCCAATCAGTAACTTTGCTACAGCAAAAAAAAGAATTAACTGCAGTACCAGGAAAATCATAGTGGTAATAAAAAATGTTGCTACAAGTGAAAAGAATTAATCCTACCATAGCCAGATACTTTGCGATAGCTAATAAATATTTTTGGTACAACAAAAATGAGATCAACTACAATAGCAATAAAACTATTAAATAGTAGTAAAAATTATTGTCAGAATTAAAAAGAACTGTTGCTACCCTAGCTAAGTAGTTTGCATATTTAGTGATATATTCCACTTTGCTACAATAAAATTACTTTACTATAACAGTAAAGCTTATTTTCGGTGGCTGCAATGAAGAATATCTTATAAAGTAACTTTACTATTGCAGTAAAGTAACTTCAGCAAAATGAATTTTACTGCCTTTACAAAATTCTTGGCTGGCGCCTATTTAAATAGAGTTTTTTGCTGCTGTAGCTTGATTTTTGGCTGTCACTGCAAAAAACTTCCCTCAGTGTAGATGGCGATAGTTGTACGAGAGAATCAATAAAATAAATCTATGAAATGGAGTGGGATTTTTTAGCAAATTTAGCAAAAATACGAAATAGAGGGAAACTGAGAGGACGAAAAGTGAGGGAGTTTTTTTGGTAAGAAGTAAGAAGCAGTTGGGCGGCGTTTCGCGAGAGAAGAAGTCGGGTTGCGGTTTTTGCGAGAATTGGGTTTTGGTTGGAAGAAAATAAGGGTCTTCACTGGAGGTCCGTCGCGACGCCCGCGGAGTTAGTTTTGTGTTTTTGTGTAAAGTGGTTTTAGTCTAACCAGGTCTATGAGTTAATAGAAATAGAGTCAAACTAGCGAAATCGGTTTGGGGTTTCCTCGAGACCGCAACCGGGAGTTATTCATAGTCGAAGCTAAGATAGCCTAGGGATAAATAAATTTAGTGTGTGGCGTGACAGCTAGAAAAGGATTAAGTGCTTGAAATACGCTAGGAATGACAAATAGGATACCTGTCCGATACTGTTACCAAACTGGGAAGAGGGTGAGTCAGTCTTGGGTTCAGGGTTATTTTAATCTACTAACCAAAACATGATAGGGGGTTCCGATTAAAGTTGAAACCAAAAATATTGCTTTTACCGCTTTCAGGACATACCGGGAGCGCGCAGAGATACGGCTCTCCCTAGGGTAGTTTTTCACTGTCATTGGAAAGTTTTTTATAGGAACTCCTCTTCGAGGAGAACGGGAATAAATACTACAGGGTGGCTCAGGCGGGAGTCTTCACGTAGGTGCTGTTGTTTTGTGAAATTATTATTATATCCATACTTTGAAGGGTTAACTTATACTTGGAGTTTTATTATACTCGTATTAATTCTTTAGCGGTTGCTTTATTTATAACAATATATTATATCTATAGCTTGAAGTGTTGTTACCTTATACTCGAAGTTTATTATACTCGTATTAATCTTTAGCGGTTGCTTTATTTATAAATTACCTAGTAATTGTCAGCTTCATCCCTTATCCAAAAGACCACGCATATAAGCCGTGGCCGGGCCTATAGCCCACGAAGAGATAGGCATGCCTCAAACAAACCAGTTTTTCTCTCATTTCCGAGGTCAGGCGGAAATCTAAAATATCCTGACTTGGTGGCAGCAATCGCTACCTTTCTTAAAAACAACTCACCCTCCTGCGCCCCTAGAGAGGACAACAGCGGGGTAGGGGGTAGTTTTGTTACAACTGGTGGCAGCGGTGGGATATTGTAAAAGGGTGATATAAAAGGGAGTATGTTAAAAGGATAATTTTAAAGGGGATTATTTTAATAGAGGAGATTTTAAAGGGTTTGTTTAAAGGGGATGATTTAAATAGGGTGATTTAAGGTGGGATATAGTAAAAGGGTGATATAAAAGGGAGTATGTTAAAAGGATAATTTTAAAGAAGATGTTTTAATAGAGGAGATTTTAAAGGGTTTGTTTAAAGGGGATGATTTAAATAGGGTGATTTAAGGTGGGATATTTTAATAGAGTGGTTCAAAAGGGCTATTTTTTTTAAATTTTATTTACATTATTTTAAGGAAAATATTTTAAAGTAAAGAATTTTAAGGTTGGGATAATTTTGGGTGTATTGTTTAACAAGGGTGTAAAATGGATATATGTTTTAAAGAGGATGAGTAAAGCTAGAATGTTTTAAACAGGGATGGTTGCAGTACATGAGTTGTTCTAAAAGTGTTGTTTTAAGGGGGATGATTTGACAGGAACAATTAAATTGAGAGTGACCTAGAAAGAAAGCTGTTAAAAGAAGTGAATACGTTAGCAAGTAGCTAGCTATATAGTCAAAGTGAAGTAGATTACAAGGGGATAAGTTTTTATACCGTTTTGATAGGACAATAATAGATTGTTTTGGGAAAGTGAGACATAGAGGTCAGCTGAAGTGTAGCCGGGTAATTTTTTTCTAGTGGGAAAAATAAGAATAGGTTTGACTGTGCGAAGATTAAGGGGGATATAGTTGTAATTTCCCGGAATAAGTATATAGGGTGGCTAAAGTTGGAAAATATCTGAAATTTTTTCTGAATAACTGTACAGGGTGGCCAAAAGTATTTAAGAAAAACCGCGTTAATTTTTTTTGTGTGGATGTCTAAGGTAGCTTTAAAGGTGCTAGACTAATTGGAAAATATCGGAATTTACTAGAAATAACTTGGTGGGATAATTCAAAAAGAAATAAATAGAGGAGATTGATTTTTCTAGAAATAACTTGGGGGATGAGTTAAAAAGGATTAGTTGAAAAGAGATTAATTAAACAGGAATAACTAGGTGGGATTATTAAAAAAAAAGAATAACTTGTAACTAAAAGGAATTCATTTAATAAGCTGTTAATGTTGGTATGGAAAGGTGAGGTTGAATAGAAAGGAGTATTGTTTTGATTGAAATAAATATATACGTATAGCCACTGTAGAAAAAATTATTTAAAAAATTTTTCTTGTTGAGAAAAGGTGATTTATATTGTGGATAAGAAAAAAAAAACTAGATATTTTGGGTGAAATGATCTGAAAATTACTAGGGTATTGTAAAAGAAAAACATAGTGATTTTTCTTGTACAAAAAAAAACGAAAACACAGGTATAGAGTATTTTAGTTTGGAAAATAATAATAATAATAATGCGTGGATATTTAAGGTAGCTTCGATCGCTTTAAAACTGTCTGAAAAGCGAATTGATAAATTTTTCGTGTTAAATGCAGGCTGAAAAAAAATAACTCTGTAATTTCTCTTATTGGAAAAAGTGGATATATAGGTATAAGGTTATATAGGTGTGATTAAAAGATATATACATAGTGCTGGATTAGAAGTACTGGAAAGAAAAATACTTAAGTAACAGTATGCCCTAGGTTTTGAATAAGTTCTGAATTTTATAATCGAGTTGATACTCTGGTGAGTTTTATTTTTTTTGTTGAGGCCGCTAATAAATATAGAAAAGTTGATGAATTGTTTCAGTAATAAAAACTAGATTGAGTAGGACTTTGCGTATACAGGGAGAGTCGAAAATAACTGAAGAATTATATATAACAAACAGGTTTGTGCTTATAGCTATAGTTAAGTAGGAAAAATGGACCCCATTACTAATACTACTAACACTACTACTACAGCAGTTACACTGTCGGTTACAACTCCGGTTGTAACGCCTTGTTGGCCAGGGGACATCCGGATTGCCCTCGAATTTTGGAACAATTTCCCGGGTTCCAGCTATGTACTCGTTGGGGATGATAGCGTCAACGGTGGATGACTTTAATGGTAAGGGCGTAAACAGGTATTTAGGGGAATTGGAGCAGCGCGCCAAACTAGATGGGTGGACAGAGGAAGAAACTTTAAAGTTGTTGAAATATAAATGTGTAGGGGAAGCTTATGATTTTTTAAGGTCAGATTCGAGTCTAGAGGGGTTAAATTTTCGGGCATTAAAGGCCAAGTTAATTGATAATTTTGCGGAAACTAGTTTGCCGGGAGAGAATCAATTTAAGTTAGGTAAGTGTTATCAGATGCACGACGAGAGCGTCTCATCCTTTTGCACTCGACTCAGGATTTCCGGAGCGAGGGTCTTGGAGGAGGATCTCAGTACCGCAACACCACAGGAACAGCCAGGAATAAAGAAAAAAAGCCAAGATCTTATTTTAAATCAGTTTAAAATCGGTCTGAGAAAAGAAACTATGAAGGAAGTGGGCGTTCTATTGTTCAAGGAGGAGAAATTGACCTTGGATAAAGCCGAAGAGTTAGTGAAGCTACACGAGACCACGGTAAGGATGTTACAAGGTAGAAATTCTGGGCAGCGAGTAATGCAAGTAAATTGTTACACCTGTGGGATAACGGGACATCTGGCACGGGAATGCGACAATAATCGGCAGAACCCCCGGAGACAAGGAGATAAGAATGGTTGTTTTTTGTGTAATCAACCCGGACATTGGGCAAGAGAATGCCCCAACCGACACTTGGAAAATAGAGGAGAGCGAAACACCGTCGGACTAGGAGGTAGAGAGAGAAGTAACGAAACCTGGCATAATAAGGGTTAAAATTTTAGAGGAACAAGTGAAGGTTGGACGGCGAGAACTGATGTTCAGGATAAGGCCAGAGGCGGCCCAAGCAGTAATTTCAGACGGCATGAGAATCAAGGAAATCAAGGACGACGAGACGGGAGACTGGCAAATTTCCCTCGTCAGCACGATACGAGACGAGAGACCGAATATGGCCACGGAGAGGCGAGACTAGAAGGTAATTTTAGGACACAACCTGAGAGACCAGGATTTGCTGCAGGAAATAGAAACATGGGCGCTATACCAAAGGTTCCAAGAAACGTAGCTAGTGGTATGGAGGATTCGCAAAAGGTGCATTCCTCATCTTTAAACTACTAAAGCCTTCTAACATGCCCCGGTTAGGAGGCCGAATTATAAGAAATATTTGATTGATAGCAGCTATAAATTTTGATAAGCTTTTATGAATAGGTCCCCAGCCATACCATCTGGCAGTTTTTTGATGTTGACGGTCGACCCGAGTAGTTGAAGATTCAATATTTACTGCTTAGAACAGTTATTATAGGGGAATCACGTGAGGGGCAAAGCCCTAGTGCACTGTGAAATCTCCGAGGAGGCCCGTGAGGGGAGTACATATGCAGAGGAGTTTACTGGAGGCTGACATAATCGTGGAGAATAGTGGAAGGATCCCCTGAAGTGATCCGGAATCACTGCGATCCCGACTTTTCAGTTTCATAGTGTTAACTCTGATTGTGGTATTGCTGCTGCTGTGGGACCATAGAGACATATCCGTAAGTGGATGGACACTGGGGATTGTGTAGTGGTGTTTGGAGATAAGTGTTGGAAGGTGAAGCTTAGAGGAGAGATTTGGACTCAGGAATAGCAGTATAGGTATATAAGTGAAGTGGTCATATGTAGATATTAACCAGAAACTAACATAGGTGAAATATAAAGAATTTACGGAAAAGAGACAGAAAAGAGCTCCAAACGTGCGGTTTTTTGCATGTGAAAAGTGAAAAGAGACATAGAGTTACTAGTGTAGTGAGTAAGAAGAGACAGGACTCAGAAATACCAGTGGCAGGACATTAAAAAGGGGTAAAACTTAGCAAATAATTGAAACTTATTAATATTTTTAGAGAATACGTGTCATTTCTTTTTTGATAAGTTTATGCATGTATTGCACTTGATGCATGCTGCATGACAGACTAGTATTGTGCTTGGAATTAGAAATATCGGACATAGTTGAATGACATTAATATGATGGAAGAAGGAAAAAGTGATAAAAACAAGAGGAAAGAGAGAGAAGACAGCCTCGAAAGGGAGATAAGGAAGCTTGAGAAGGAGTACGAAAGTCAAGGTCAAATAGAGAGGAGGGATTCTATCGCTAGAACCCCACCAGGAGCTGAAGCAAAGAAACCTAGAAAAATGTCCTGCCCAGGAACAATCGGAGACGAACAGGGGCCAGATAGATCCTTCCAGGAAATTCAAAAAGAAACAGAAAGAGCCGAGGCAACTCAGAAAAAAATAAAAGCGATACTACACAAGGGAGAGCCAGAGAAAACAGAAAAAAGACCCAAGCTAACACAGGAAAGAAGGAAGGAAGAAGAGAAAAAGAGAGAAATACAAGACGAAGAAAGAAGGAAAGAAGAATTGAGAAAACTGAAAGAACAGGGGGAACGGAAGAAAGAAGACAACAAGAGGAAACAGCTGGAATATGAGAGAAACAAGAGGGAAGAGGAGGCGAAGAGACGAGAAGAAAAGGACAAACAAGAGAGATTAATGAATACGGTTAGGAGTAATATTGAAAATGTGAGGGAGGCAACCAGTAGAGTATCTGGTGGTAAGTTTCAATTTAATAAAAGTGAAAGAGAATGTGTGAATGAAAGTATGAAAGAAATAGAACGGGCATGTATGACTATGTTTAAAGAGTGGATAGAGTGTAAAACAAGACTGGAAGAGGAGATGAAAGGAAAAGGGGAATGGAAAAATAATGCCATGATGTGGATTGAAATGAAAAAAGAAAATGAAAGGGAAAGAAATGAAATAAAAGAGTGGATGAGGGGAATTGAAGAAAAACTAAATAAGGGGAGCATGGGTGGTCCGCCTATGAAAACGCAGAACGAAACAAAAGAGAGGGTGGTTCGAGAGACGGAACTCGCAAGGCAAGTGTCGCAAGGTGCAATAAGTAAGCATCCCATCTGTAAGGAAATAGAGGATGAACCCACAGGCGCAGTGGTTTCAAGGAGCGACACTGAAACGGAGAGAGAGAGAGAGAGTGAAAGTGAGAGCGAGTGGAACACAAAGAGGGTTAAGAGGAATAAGAAAACTTTTGCGGAAGCAGCTAAAGTGGGGGTTAAAGAAAGGCTTGAAAAGGGAACAGGATGGAGGACACCTCCTAAAGAGGAAAAATCAGAGATTATAGTACGAAAGGAGGGTGTGGAAGAAGGTAAAACCGTTTGGGAGGAAGTTAAAAAACAATTAAAAGGAGCTAAAGAAAATACAGGGATGAGAGGGGTCTACATTACAAACGGTGGAGGGGTGGCCTTGGTGCCGCAATCCCGTGAACACGGTCAGAGAATTAGGGAGATTCTCAGGCAGAAGGAGGACTTAAAAGTTAAAGATAGACAAGACTCCTTACCCCAAATTCTTATTACGGGCGTCGAGAGAGGGCTAAAGGAGGAAGAATTCCTCGAACTACTTTTTGAGGAAAATTCCGAACTCAGGGAGAACTTTACTGCACAAGAGCGGAAAAACATAAAAGTTATAGCGAGGAAGAGGTGCAGAAATCCCCAAAAGGAAAACTGGGTGGTCCAGTGTAGCGGTGGAATTGCAAGATATCTGCTTAAGCGTGGATGGGTAAGCGTAGATCTGGTGGTTAGATGCGTGGAAGAGTATGTGGACGTGGCCATGTGTTTCAGGTGCAGCAGGTACGGGCATGTAAGCAAGTATTGCAAGCAGAGTCCGGCCTGTTTCGTCTGCGGTGGTGGTCATGAGGGGAGAACCTGTGAAGGACGACAGGAGGAATGTGTAAACTGTAGAGAGCTGGACAGAGTCCCAAGGGACCACAGGGCAAATGATAGAAGCTGCCCGGTTTTTATCAGGCAAGCCCAGCGTTCTAGGAGAGCTATGAATTACTGTGATGGATAAGCTAACTTTTTTGCAGATAAATCTGGGACGAGGCCGGGTAGCGGCTGAGTTAATGCGGGAGAGGGCGAATGAATGGGAGGTGGATATAGTTCTCGTTCAAGAGCCATATGCAAGAGATATTGAGTGGAAAGGGTATAAACGTTATAGAAAAAATGGGAAAAGTAAAGCCGAGATATGGGTAAATGAAAAAATTCAAGGAGTAACTGGGTGGACGCAAGGAATGAGAGAGAATGTCGCATGTGTGAAAATAAAAATGAAAGATAAAAAAGACGTGATGGTGTTAAGTGTGTATGACGAACCGGGTGGAAGAGAAAATAAGAGAATATTAGAAGTAGAAGAGATATTAAATAATTGGAATAAGGCAGTGATTTTAGGTGGAGATGTGAATGCAAAAAATGAAGCATGGGGCGGGAATGAAACTGATTTACGGGGTGAAAAATTTATGGAATGGATGACCATGAGAGGACTCGTATTGGAGAATGATTCGGCAAGTTTGGCCACATTTTCCAGTACGAGAGGAAATAGCTGGATAGATGTTACTGTGAGTAGGCAAGTGGAAGTGAACGAATGGAGGGTGAATGAGGATGAGTCCATGAGTGATCATCGATACATTCACTTCAATGTAAAAGGGGGTATGAAAGAAGAACGAACAAAATGGCTGTATGATTTTGCAAGAACGGATTGAATAGATTTTAGAAAGGAAATTGCGGAATACGAAGAAGATGATGATCTGACTGAAATTGAACGGGTGGTGGAGAGATTCAGTAATTACTGCCAGAGAGCTTGTAAGAAACATATAAGACGAACTAGAGTGTTTGAAGGAAATGAAAGGTGGTGGAACGGTGAACTAGCAAGCTTGAGAAGGAAAATTAAAAAAATGAGGAAAGAATGGCAAGATGAAAATGATGAGGAGGTGAGAGAGAGGCGAAAGGAAGCATATAAAAGAGAGAGGAAGGTGTATAAGAGAATGATAGAGGAGGAGAGGGAAGGAGCTCTTGAAAGGGAACTGCAGAGGCTTTGTGAGGGGGACCCTTGGGACAAAGTCTGGAAATGGATTAGGAGACCGATAAACGAAGATGGTGAAGGAATGGTGAGAATGGAAAATGGCAGGTACACGACGAGTGTGAGGGAGAAGAATGAATATCTGATTGGGAAATACTTCCCCAGAGTGGAAGAGGTAAAGGAGGAAATGCACAGGAGGATTGAGGACAGAGCAAGAGACTATAATCGGGATGATAGAGAAATCGAAGAATGGGAGGTACAGGAGGTAGTGAAAGAGATGAAAAATGGCAACCGTGGGGGGTGATAGGATTCCGAATGAAGCGATGAAAGAGATTGTGAAAGAGAAGTGCAGTTTCTTAACGAAACTGTACAATGAGTGCATGAGGAAGGGAATTTTTCCCAAGTTATGGAAGAGAGCGACTGTGACCTGGATACCGAAAAGGAATGGGGATCCTCGACCGATCTGCCTGTTACCCACTCTGGGAAGAGTATATGACAGGCTGATCAACGGGAGGGTCCAGCATTTCATGGAGGCTGAAGGGAAGTACGACAGGGAGCAGTATGGATTCCGAAGTGGAAGAGATACGGGGATGGCTGTAAAGAGAATGATTGAAGTGATTGAGCAGAATAAAAGGGAAGGGCGACATAGTATGGTGGTGGCCCTGGACCTGAGCAATGCGTTTAATATGGCATGGGGGCCCTCTATCGACAAGGAAATGGAAAGAATGGGAATGTATGGAAATGTAAGAAGGGTATGTGAGGATTTCTTAGGAAACAGAGTGATTGAAAGTGGGGGAGTGGTTTCCAAAATTGATAGAGGATGTCCACAGGGCTCCAGTTTAGGACCAACGCTATGGCTGATAGTGATGGAAGGATGGTTTAGACGAATGAACAAGCTAAATAGCTTGATGCAAGAGGAGGTAGGAAGAGTGGATCTGGAAGGAGGCAAGGTCTGTCATGCGCAGGCTTTCGCTGACGACCAGATTCTAATACTGAGCGGGGAATCCGTAAAGAAGATTGAAGGTAGATGGGAACGAGCGAAAGAAGAATGCGAGCTGTGGGAGAGGGAAAATCTGCTCCGCTATAATGCGGAAAAAACCGAAGCAATGTTTGTGGGAATGAGAGGAATAATAAGAGAACCACGGATTAGAATGGGAGGCGGGATTGTGGACATGGGAGATGCAGTGAAGGTCCTGGGGATTGTGGTGGACAAGACATTTAGATTCATCGACCATGTTAAGAGTGTGAGGAAAAAAGTGGGAGAGACCTGTACCAGGGTGATTGCGATGCTGAAAAGGAAATACGGAGCGAATCAAAATTTGATAAAAATTATATATGAAAGGGTGATGCGAATGGCAATAATGTATGGTGTTGAGATCTGGGGGAGTAGAGCGAATGACAGCAGAATAGTGAGACACCTAAGGGCCACCCAAAGAATGGTACTTCTTGGTCTCCAGAGGGCTTATAGGACAACTCCTACAGCCGCTCTGGAGGTCCTAAGTGGCATACCGCCGCTTGAGGTACTAGCGGGGGTCCTTCACCTTGACAAAACAGAAGAGATGAAGAGAAAAGAAACACAAGGAGCACTAAGGCCACACCCAGCGTTTAGAGTGAGGACAGAGAGGGTATGGGAGGCACAAATCGAAAATGAGAGTGAGATTGTGGGTTATTCGGACGCGAGTAGAGACGAAGAAGGGAGAGTGGGAATAGCTGGAGTAATTGAGGGAATATTCGGAGAAGGAAGATTTGAAGAAAGAATTGCGGATGGCATCCCCGTGGGAGTGGCGGAAGCCATTGCCATGGGAAAAACCATCCAGATGATTGAGAGAAGAGTGATTGAGAGAAGAGTGAATGAGGAGGGAATGAGGCCACGAGAGAGAATGCAGGTATCCATCGTCACGGATAGCCTGCAGACTCTCGAGAGGTTGAAGAAAGGAGGGGCGAAAGAAAGAGAGATAGTTGAGATAAAATTGAGTATCGAGAGACTGAATAGGATGAGAGTTGAATGTATTATCATGTGGAGGAGAAAAGGTGAGGAAAATAGAAAAAATAAAATGGTGGATGAAAGTGCAAAAAGGGCAAGAATGAGAGAAGAAATAGAAGGGGGAGAAATTTGGATTGATCGGAGAGGGAGAAAAGCAAGAACGAGACAAAGAGTAATAGAGGAATGGCAGAAAAGATGGGAAGATGGAGAAACTGGAAGAACCCTCTTCGGGGTATGTTCGGAAGTGGGTTATACCGCCTTGGGATTATCCTTTAAAGGAGTGCAGATGGCGACAGGACATGGAAATTTTCTGGGATACCTTAAAAGGTTTCGCCTGAGGGATGTAGATGGGGAGTGCGAATGCGGAAGAGGATAGGAAAATAGTGAGCATGTAAGGTTTGTATGTGAAAGAATGGATAGAGAAGAAGGGAGAAGGTTTGTGAGGAATGAATGGGGTCATCTGGAAGTACAAATGAGAGAAAATAAGGTAGTACAAGAGGAACAAGTGAGGAAATGGAACGAGTGGGCAGAGAGAGTGATGATGACTGAAGAATTGCATGTGTGAGGGTTGCCTTCCAGGTATTATAGATAATGTATATCTGTATATATATGTATATGTAAACATTTTATTGGATAGTATTGTAGCATAGAGATTATGTTTGCTCAAAGCCGCAAGGCGGGGGAGCTAATAAAGTAAAGCATCGTTTTATGTATTTATATTATAAATTATAAAATGATGTTTATTTCACATTGTAAACATGAAATACCCTATTTTAAGCTTATAGTATGTAAATTATTAATGATTAATAAAATATTAAAATGGAAAATGGTTAGGAGGCCAACTGGCATTCTTGTCAGGCAGGGGAGGCCAAACCACATTTTCCAAGGAAGAGGGTAACCAAGGAACTAATGAAGACTGCGAGGGGTATATGTTGGTGGGCAGCCTACTAGACAGGGCTATGCCCGGAAGGAGACACTTTGTGGGAGACGTGAGAAATACGGAATGCCAAAGGGTTGAAGGGAGGGAGACACTTTAATTCCATAATACCTGCACTTAGTATAGTGGATGAGGAAGACCAGAGTCCTTATGTAGTTTCCCTGTATCTTAGGGGTAAACTTCGCAGTTGTTTAATAGATACAGGAGCAGCTGTGTCATTAATTCAGAAAAAGGTAATTGTAGAAGAGGAAATGGAAATACAGGGAAGTGAGGAAATGGCAAGTTTCGTAGCACCGGTGTCAAAAATGCGCATGCAAGGGAAGTTTATCGTATGCGACGATGATATATTTTGGGAGAGATGGAGATACTATTAGGACTTGATTTTCTATCAGCTCATGAGGTTCGTATTACTTGTGGGATAGAGCCGGTGATCGAATCAAACGGAGAAATTCTGGAGAGGCTACCGGGAAATATGGAAGTTCCTGGGCTACCGGAACATCTTGGCCCAGAATTGGAAAATAAGCAGGAGTTTTCAAAGGAGGAAGTGAAAATGGCTAGGGAGGAAGATAATGACGAAGATGGAAAGCAATGGAAAACTTGGCTGATAGAAGTGGAACAATTTTATAACAGATCAGGAAGGCAAAATAATCCAATATACGTTACGGCTCAGGTGCATCGCAGCGCAAACGAGGATGATGAAGAAAATGCTACGGGTGGAAACGAGGTAACAAAAATTAAAGAAACAACAGATGAAGAATCTATGATAAAGAACTCACGGACTAATAGCAGCGACAGGCCATCGGAGGACGTTTTAGTCAGGCTTGATGAAAAATCTAGGGGTCAAGGAATTAAATGCCTACAGGATAGATTAGAGAAAGCAGAAAATGCAATCGCCAGGTTAGAAAATTGGCATACACTAGTTAATGAAGAACATGACCGTAGAAGTAAGGGCATGACCAATGGAAAAGAGAAGGCTTGTACGAGAAGAGAGTCGAGCATTTTATCGGTAGAAGAAGTCACTATCCCCCCAGGAAGGAGATTAGGTGTTTGGGCAAGACAAAGCAAAATATTAGCGGAGAGGTGCTGGTATGCAAACCTGTAGAGTTAGGTCATAAGGACGCGCACGTCGCGTGCACAGTCGTTGAGAATCGAGATATCGTGCCCATGAGGATAATAAACTTTTCATGTGAGGAGGTGAAGATAACGAAGGGACAGAAGATTGGCACAGCTGTAAGAGGCGAGGAGACACGAATGATAACAGAGAACAAGGTTGTGGTTGGAAAAATAGATGTAACTAGTGATAAGTGGATAGACGAAAGTTTTGACTTAGCTCACCTGGATAACGAGACGAGAGCAGAACTGAAGAAGTTATTACGTAGATATTCTGATTTGTTCATGGAAGATGATGACATTCTAACTAGTACGACTAAAGTCAAACATGGAATAACTCTGGAGATAGGAGCGAAACCGATATGTAAAGCACCTTATAGGATACCATATAAACGGAGAGAAGTATTGCAGGAAGAAATAGAGAGGCTATTGAAATCCAAGGTTATTAGACCGTCATTTAGTCCATGGTCAGCACCGGTAGTACTTGTGACAAAAGCGCTACCAACTGGGGAAGAAAAGATTCGGATGTGTATAGATTACAGAGGGCTTAACAGTGTTACGCAAAAGGAGTATTTAATACAAGGCTATAAGGCAGGACAGCAAGTATTATTCTCGGTCATAGACGTGGCCGAAGCGTATCACCAAATAGACATGGAGGACAAGGATATACCACTGACCGGGTTCAGTACATTTCAAGGGCACTACGAATATGTGAAAATGCCGTTTGGGCTAGTCAACGCGCCGGCGACTTTTCAACGATTTATGAATTTGACGTTATCAGGGCTGACGGGAGAATTATGCATGGTCTACTTAGATGATATAATTATATTTAATTCCGAAGGGGCTAGAGAACACATAACTAATTTACAGGCTGTCTTTGATCGATTGAGGGAAGCCAACATAAAACTGAAACCGAGAAAATGTACATTCTTGCTACAAAAAGTTAAATATTTGGGCCATATCATTTCGCGAGAAGGAGTACTTCCGGATCCGGAGAAGGTAGAAGCTATTGCAAGATTTCCCATACCTAGGAATGTTAAAGGAGTTAGATAGTTTTTAGGCATCGTTAATTGGTATAGACGATTTATTCCCAACGTGGCTCAAATATCGGCCCCGATCGTCAATTTGACTAAGAAGAACGAAAAATTTGAAATAACGACCGAAGTTCTAGACGCTATGAGCACTCTGAAACACGCGCTGAAATCGGACTCGCTGCTAATTTACCCAGATTTTGAGCAGCCGTTTATATTAGCAACAGATTCGTCGGGACAGAGTATGAGCGCCGTCCTTAGCCAAAAAAGAGACGGGCAGGAACGGCCGATAGCTTACGCGAGTAAGCCATTTAAGAAGGCGGAACTGAACTATTCAACGACGGAAAAAGAATTATGTGGGGTGGTATTCGGGATTAAAACCTTCAATTGCTACCTGTACGGACATAAGTTTACTGTCATTACCGACCACCGGCCCTTAAAATGGCTCTTCACCGCAAAGGATCCTAGTTCAAGGCTAACTAGGTGGGCCCTGATGTTGTCGGAATATGACTTTGAAGTGGTACACCGGGCGGGACGAATGCACCACAACGCCGATGCGTTGAGCCGAATGTAGAATAGAGACGAATATTTCATACATACAACCTATGAAGAGTTTGTGGAATATCGAAAGGAACACACCGTGCCGAAGGTAGAGAATATATGGATTATAGAAGGGGACTTATTTGCATCACCTATAGACTACAGTCTTGCCCACTGTGTCTCACAGGACTTTAAGATGGGACAAGGAATCGCGAAGGAATTCAGGAAGATTTTCGGTGGAGTAGAGCAGCTAAGAAATCAAAGTAAAACCGTTGGTGAAGTCGCTTGCATTCAACGAGAAAATAGGAATCTTTTTTATTTGATTACGAAGGAAAGGTACTACGAGAAGCCGGAATACAAAGATGTATGGGATGCGCTCAGAAACTTAAAGTGTCTATGTGAAAAGAACGGGGACAAAAAACTTGCGATGCCAAGGATTGGCTGCGGCCTAGACGGATTACTATGGGAAGAAGTCTCGGACATCAGATAAATTGTATCTTTTATGGAACGAACATGGAGATCGTAATATATCTACTACCAGTAAGAAATATGGTCCGGATAAACGTGGTGGAAAAAGATGAATTCGAACCCATCTGGGATAAGGAAGTCATAAAAACGGAGCAAGACCGGGATGACTATTGTAAACTTATTAACACTCAGTTAGACGACCAAGACCCTGACATGCACGAATTGTATTACGTTGATAATGAGGGAGGCTTATATAGAAAGGACGACCAAGATATGGCCGATAAGCTCGTGGTACCGAAGGGATTTATCGCCAAGGTATTAGAAGGGTTTCACGACTCGCCAATGGCAGGCCATCAAGGACAACAGAAAACGCTGCAAAGCATTCAGAGAAGGTTTTATTGGCCCAGTATGAGGACGGATGTGAATCGGTATTGCACGAGGTGTCAATCTTGTAATCAAAGAAAAACCTCGCCACATATGAGGCAGGCGCCCTTACAACGATTCACCCAGACTTACGAACCATGGGAATTAGTCTCGATGGATATCGTGGGACCACTTGTTACCTCAATGAATGGTAACCGTTACATACTTACGTTTCAGGACTATTTTACGAAATACCCCGAGGCAATACCTCTACAAGACCAGAAAGCGGAAACAGTAGCTAGGGCTTTCGTAGAAAAGATAATTATCAGACATGGAACACCGAAGAAATTACTGACGGATCAGGGATCGAACTTTGTGTCAAAATTGTTTAAGGAGGTCTGTACCACCCTGGGTATCAAAAAAATTCAGACGGCCAGCTACGCTCCGACCTCCAATGGACAGATCGAGAGAATGCATAGAGTGCTGAAGGATATGCTTTCGCACTACATAGCAAACAACCAGAAGGATTGGGACGAGTGGTTACCTTCCGTACTAATGGCATATAGGGGGAGTATACACTCCACCGCGGGTTTTAGCCCGTATTTCTTGTTACACGGGAGGGATCAAGTGTTGCCTGTGGATAGTTTTATACGTTCGGGGCGCGTGAAATATGATTGCGCGGATAACTACGCGTCAGAGTTAATGGCAAGGCTGAAGCGAATTTATACTCAAGCTCACGAGAATACAGAGAAGGTGAAGGGTACGCGAATGACTAAATTTAATAAAAGGACGGAACCAAAAATCTTTAAGCTAGGAGATCTTGTTTATCTGAAATTTATGAGTACCAAGACAGGCGTGTCAAAGAAACTTGTGAGGCCATGGAAAGGCCCATACAGAATTATAGGCATTATTGGACCGGTAACTTATAAGGTGAGGAAGGCAGGAGGACGAGAAGAGCACATAGTGCATGTGAATAGGTTGAAAAAATACTACGAAACAGAAAGTACAAGCGAGGATGAGATCTGAGACGAAGACCCCAGTAGAGAGGAGCCGGTAAATGAAGTGAAGGAGGAAGGCAATGAAGGAACGACTAGGGGACCCATTTTTCCCCAATGGCTGGAAGTGCCCTGCAAAAATGAAAAACTGATAGAAAATGCGGGAGGCGATATAAGCGAGGATGGCTACGACGATGATGGTAACGGTGAAGTAGAAACGGAACTCGAGATACAGTTAAGGAGATCCGCTCGGGTAAGACGTCCGCCGGACAGACTGAATCTGTAAGAGGTTATATGGGCGCTCGCGTTGTTCTCGGATCGAGGATTGTTAGGTTTTTTTTTGTATATGAAATGGCTTGGGTAAGGGAGTAGATAAAAACGAGTATCTCAAATCACGCTCTAGACTAATCAGTTGGAAAGAATGAAGGGTTTTAATTTTTTTCAGCAATAACGTTTTATACCTTTTAAGATGGTATTATTTTAACCCAGAGAAAAATGGGATGAAACATAATTAACTCAGTGGCTGGACCTCCGCAGGCACTCAGTTAAAGTTAGATATAGGAGTAGTTTTTTTTTTTACTAATTTGTTTTATATGTAGATGGTTGAGCTAGAATATGTTAAATGGTTGACTGATCGATTGTAATATTGATGTTTTATTGTATATGTAGGGTTAGCCGGCTAGACTAGAAACGCAATAGGATGGAGCACATCAAACTACGGACCGTAGTAGCAACTTTCATGCTATATACTTGGCTGTCTCAGTGGCATGGGATAGTAAGGCTAATAGCCTATGATTGTGAGGACGAGAACGCGAATATTACGACTGTGTCCTTAAGGAGCGTCGCGAAGTGTCCCGAACCGAGCTCAGATTATCTGAGCAAAACAGTAATAGTGCGGATCGTGCAAAGAACTGAAATCGGACTGCAAAAAGTGTGGACTTGCTTAGTTGAGGTTACCCGTCTTATGACGCACTGTGGCATGCATAGCCACAGCTCGGTAGTGTCGGGAGGACTTTTAAGCTACATACATCGAGTAGGCGCAGAAGAATGTAGGGCGATTCACCGGTATAGGGAATTAACAATTAATCAACAGACCGTGGGGCAGATAAACCTAAATGGTACGACTGCTGCTTCTGTAACGCTCCATGGATATTTGGATAATTCAGGAAAATGCGAAGGTGTAAGTTATCAAGAGAATGGAAGGTCGTGGAGCAACGTGGTAATCACGGCGACTGTGAAGGTGCAAGTCACGGACTACCTAGCAATGGTAAGGTTAAAGGATAACGAGATAAGTTTAAAAGGAGGGGTGACATGCCCCTTCTTGGATCATTATTGCTTTGATACTACTCTAGGAGAGACTACCTGGGACCAGAGGGAACCGGAAAGCTGTGAGAATAAGTTCGGCATTCTCTATGATGGTAAAGCCGAAAAGATCACTAATACACTGTCAGGAGAGCAATATATCGTAGTGGACAAAGATACAAAGGTATTTGCCTTAACCCTTGCAAAGAAAATTCATCTGTGTGCCATGGAATTGCGACACACGGAACATCCTCAGCTATTGGTACTGGAAGGCCAGGAACGGTTTTTGCAGCGGACTACTACGATGTTGCCACAGAACACGGACTTAATGCTATATGTTAATAGCAAGTTTTTGTACGTAGAACAAGCATATAAGCGGGATATAGAAACGCTATACATAGATACTATACACAGACGATGCCTAGTACAAAGGGAAATACTGAAGAATCGATTATTATTGGCACCAATTGTTCCAGATGCCCTGAGCCAGATCATTCAAGATAGAGAAGGATATATAGGACATGTGTTGGGAGAGGTATTATACATCCCGAAGTGTGTACCCAAACAGGTCGAGATAGGAAGGTCCACGAGATGCTACCAGGAGCTACCAGTGTTGGTCAACAATCAAACACGATTTATGGCACCCATAACGAGAATATTACAGAACTACGGGCAGGAGATCGACTGTAATGAGTTAACCCCTCCCTTATTTTCTATAGACGGAGAGTGGATAGGATTAATACCTAACCCGACAGTAAGACAGCCGCCCAAGGAACTGGAAGTAGCCACCGATATGAAGATTTCATTTAAACCAATACAGCCTATAGGGTCTCTTGGATTATATACACAAGAGGAGGTGGGAAAGGTGCAAAAGTTGCTGACTTTTGGAGTGGAGCGAAAGGTAGTGGATAATGTTATTACCCGACGGGCGGGCGGAATGGAAACCGGAGGTCAAGGTTTCTCCACCCTACGTATATTTGGGCCAGAGGAAATGAAGGAGCTAGCCGACACCACGATGAAACAGATATGGGGATGGTTTACCGACATAGGAGTATTTATGAGCGGTATGATGGGGTTTTATGTTATATTTCGTGCCATTAAGTATATGATAGGTGTCTTGATCAATGGACTACATCTGTATCAAACAGTTGGCGGAGGATTCGCAATGTTGGCGTGCCTGTGGAATATCCTTACCATGTGGATGATTCATCGACACCAACGGAAGCAGACTCAAATCGCGAAAGACAATTCATAAGTTGCTCCATCCGGAGTGCTGAACGCCGTCAGTGGGATACTTTCTTTGGCCATAGGAACTTGCCAGTAGCCGCTCTTGAGGTCCAGGCTGGTGAATAGTTTGGCCGCACCTAGTTCTCGAATTGTCTCTCGGATTGGGGGGAGCTGGGATACTTCCTCGTACGTCTGCAGGTTCAGTTGGCGATAATCAACACAGAATCTGGAGCTTCCATCCTTTTTCCCCACGATTACTATGGGTGAGCAGTAGCGGCTGCTGTGGAAGAAATCCCGTCCGAGGATAATGTCTTCCCTGATGTCGTCAAGTATGTGGAGGAAGGCGGGAGCAGTCCAGTCCCCGAAGTTCAGATCCAATTCCACACATCCTCGCGTTTGCACCAATATTTTCGAACTCGCCAGTCGCACAGGCATCGTCGGGTGGTGATTCCTGGGTATCCCGTCGCTGTGTGATCCTTTGATAAATGAATGAGTAGCCCCACTGTCCAGTAGTGCCAGTAGACGGCATCCATTAGCTTCGACCCATAAGCGTGGTAATGAGCCGTAGCCGTCCGTCATAAGGATTATTGGGTTGTCTATTGTTGGGGTCGAGCGCCCTGGCTCGCCTCGACCCGTCGAGCGTTTCCCGACGGTTAGTCGCTGGATCGACCGGGCTGGTGGTTGTTGGTGTTCTCACGGGGATTGTTGTTCCCCGCTGGTCTGGTGGATGCGTTGCCCGTCCTGGGCGCTGCAATGGGTGCCTGTTCGGTGCCTGGTTGGTTGGTTGGACAATTCCGGTGATAATGGTAGCCGGAACATCGCTGGCACTTGCGTAGGTTGGATGTTCTGTCTGGCGGCGGCGTTGCTGGACGTGGTAACGGCCGTAGCTGCCTCTGGAACTCCTTGTAGTCCTGCTCCGTGCGTTCGGCGATGCGGCTAAGTTCCTCCATGCTGTGGATCTCCGTATTCCTGGTGGCAAACCTTAGCTCTGGGCGCAGCAGCTCCCGGACCTCTTCCACCATTTCCTCTTCTTCCAGATTTTTTGCAACTCTGAGCCATAGCCCAACTTTTCTTTGGATGAACACAGCAACCGGTTCCTCTTCTCGCTGCCTCTCACCATGTAGTCGGGAGCGTAGGTTTCCCAGCGTGGCTGTGTCATATCGGCGTCTTATCTTCTCCTTGAAAAACTCAAAGGTGATCTTCGTTGTCTTCCACATCTCGAAAGCCTTCCTCGCTCCTCCTTCCAATTGCTCGATGGCGACTCTCACCCTATCTCGCTCCTGGATACCCTGTTCCTTCATTGTATCTTCTAGCTCGGTTAGGAAATCTTCAGGATCCTCCCATTCTAATCCGGCGAAGGTGGGTAGAGTCCTTGGTCGCACTCGGGGCGCTGATTGATTGGAGACGGCTTGGATGGCTGCTCGGCTGCTTTCTTGAATGAGCTGCACCATGGTTTGCGATAATTGTTGAAGTTCTGTCGGGCGCCACTGGGGTTGTTCCCCAGAAGTTGTTGGGTGTGGGTCTTCCCTCGTCCAAGGTGAATGATGAGCCCCGCGTTGATAGGTGCCATGTCCACGGAAAAAGTCTCTTTCTGGGTCTTCCGGCTGCGAGACGTTCCGTGCGTGAAGGGGGACCATCATGGCTGGCGGCTGCCAGACGTTCCCTGCTTGGATGGGGACCATAGTGGTCGGTTGCTGCGATGCTTGCCCTACAGTGTAGGGGGCCGTGGTGGTGATGACCATTGAAGACCGGTGTGCGGGTTTCGAGGCTCCTGGCTGCTGTGGGTTGAATTCCTCGGGTTGGATGTCAGGGTGCGGCGAGACGCACCTGCCATGAAGGGTGGCCGATGTGGTGATCTGCTGGGCGGCGCTCCGGTCCTGAAGGGGGGCCGACGTAGTCGGTGCGACGTCCCTGCCAGGAAGGGGGCCCAGTGTGGTTGGCTTCTGTGCGACGCTCTTGTCAGGAAGGGGGTCCAGGGTGGTTAGCAGCGGTGCGACGCTCCCGGCGTGAAAGGGGACCACCCGGGCCAGGTTGGCTGTGGTGATGGCTAGCAGATGCTAGCAGCGTCTCGAGGCGCGCTCTGATTGGTCCGCGCTAGTTGTGCCGAGGTCATAAATATAACCGCGGCGCACCTAGCCGTTCATTTCACCGAGAGCAGCGCTGGCGATGACATCGCAGATCTGTGCCTCTCCATTTGGCTGTCGACGTTGGAACCGTGCACATCTACAATGCTTGCTCAGAGGGAGCTTATACCTCCTGGTGCACACCGGAGTGGATGCTTATGACTTAGAATGAATGTTTATGATAATATGCACTTGTAATACTAAGAAAATCTTAAAGTTAACTAAAATTACTATACTAAATTTGGCTGAGAGCCTGATATATGTTAGAGTGGTAAAGCTAGCCACATTTAGATATAATTAATACTAGATTTAAACGGGAGTATGTTTCTTAGGTCCTAAGTAAAATGAAGAAATTTTTGTGGTTTTCCTAGCTTGGGCTTAGGGCCCGATGACACGCCCCTCTCGAGATCTGTTGTGTGTAAGTGTGCAATAATTGTTTAAGTTCTCTTTATTCAAGTAATTTTTTCAAAAAACGTTATAAGGTAGAAAGGAACAATGGATGGGTACTTAAAACTAACAACAGATAGAAACAATACACTTAAAACTAATCCTGGGCCTCATCATCTTCGCCGCTTGTGGCACCGTCGTCGCGGAACGCGTCTCGCGGTTCACGAGCCGGCGGTAGCGGTCTAAGATCGTCTATATGAATGAGGGCCACACGATCGCACTTTTGTAGTTGTTGAAAGAAATGCGAAATAGACAATAATGACACGCAGTAGACATTATTCATGCGCAGTGGCCAATCAGTGGAATTGGCTTCGTAAAATTTACAGTTGCTGGGTGTTAGAGATGGAAAAGCGGTTCCACTTATGTACAGACAGAAACGAAATGATTCGATTAGTTCCGTCAAACGCAACGCGATTTAAGGAGATCACGTTAGTTATGTAGCGTTGTCCGAATTCAGTTATTTCAGAGGATAACGTAACCTATTCAGTCCCTCAGTCGCCTAGTCGCGTTGGCAATGCATAGAACGCTTATTAGTTTCTATTTACATATGGGTTCTTATATTTTTTGGTAAATGGTAGAAACCAATAAGGATAAGTATATGTATATGTTATAATGAGACTAGTATTATGTTGAAGGTATAGATAATATATAAATATATTGAACTTGGTTATACATATATTTATAAAACCGCAACTTGGGTTTGGGTGTGGTATACCGAGTGGTTTAGCTAATAAAGGACACTCTTGTAACTTTTGATTGGGTCTATGGATTATTTTCAACTCGGTGTAGTAATATGTAAAAAGAATCCAATTATGTGATGTAAAAAAAAACGAAATTGCCGACTTCCTGTTAAGATGTAATTTACATGAAAATCCGATTTTCAAATGGGATAACCTGTATATCTTTGTATATTTCGATCCAGCCAAAATATATATAATCCAGCCTTCAGATGTTAGAGTAACCGATTACTTTTAGCCCGTTACAGCGACAAAGCAGGTCAGTTGTACAACGTGCAGTCGTTATTTGTTGATCTTGCTCATTGCGAGTAACCGGTTATTTTGGTATTTCGCAGCGCGACGGCACGTTACCTAAAAATACCGCGACAAAACAACGTTAGGTACGAGTTTTAAATAATTCCATTTTTTTTTTCTCAAACGGATCTAACAATTTTAATCAAATTTCAAAGGGTATATTATTTCTGTCTACTCCTAAATGGGAAAATTTGTCCGAGTTGTCGCGGACCGATTTTTTCCCTTCCGATAACTTCCACCCGGGGTCAACCAACCATCTGTGAGGCGAAGCGTCACGGATGTTGATTAAGAAAAACGGGCTGATCGGAGGAAATTTCCGTTGGGATGAAAATTGTTAACAATTTAAAATTAAATTAAAAATTGCCGGGAGCTCACCCCTATCTCTGTAAGAGACTTATCGAGCTGTTAAATTAAGAAACATATTCTAAAGGAACTGAAACTAATGAATCAAAATATTATTACTAATAACACTCACGAATCCTACTGTGCTATTGAAGTTGGTGAAGTCAGCTTTAATCAACGCTAATTTATAGTTATCCTCTAATCTACTCTATGTGATAATATTTCATGTTTCAATTATTATTACTGTGTCCAGGGCGTATTAATAAATACGTAACCGAGTAAGCATGGCATGGCGCCATCTATCGGATATTAATAGGAACTGACTTAGCTTGTTCCCCATTAAGATTATACAATTGCGCCCGTCTCTATGTATCTGGCGCTATAAAAGTTGAGGAACTATTTGACAGGGGAAAATATTTAGCATGTACCCACATAACATCTCATGGATATGTACATCCATAGCATATGCATTAGGTGTTGGAATTTGAATATGTATTGTTAAATATACATATGATATGAAATGTATATTCAGCTACTGATATCCATCAGCGTCATATACATTGTATATTGCTGGAGGTATATACATAATGATTTATACATAACATGTACATTAAGGTATAATTAAATTATACGCGTACACGAATTTTATCTCATTATCTGATGCGCATGCGCTACTAATTTATGGCATACTACGTCAGCGCACAGGCATCATTTGCTTACGGATTGTAGTTCGTAACAGCCGGCACCAGCAGCCATTAAGCGATTAAGCCCTGTAGTGTTGTGTGCATAGTGTTTATGTGTGATGGAAGTTAACTCTTTCTCGTTCTCTGGATTTTATAATTGCTTATTGCTGTATTATGCTGTTACATTTGCATGAAGCTCCCATGATGTAAAAGTATATTTACTATAATGCAATTCTTTAGATTTGTAAATACATACTCTTTTAGGGTTAGAAAATTTGCAAGTTTCATATTTAACTGATTATGGCAGGTGTGTGTTTAGTTAAGATGGCGGAAAGTGACGGAGGCCTAAAAATTTGCTGTTATGTCATATTGGGTATGTATTTTATAAATATAGTGAATAAAAATTACATACGTTCATATTATGTAACTTACTAACTAATATTGAAAATTTTAAATATTGTGTAATGTTAGGTTATTTTGTAAAGTTTGTGTATGTTTAAAACCCACACAGCACAAGGTTGTCCGAGGGACGTACTATGGCAGAGACCATTTAGGATTTGGGCTTGCCTATGGACGTCCCAATATCCCAATATGTATGCTTTTCGGCACTCTTTTGGTCATCCCAATGTCACAACTTGGTACCAGATAAAGGCAATACGACGGACGTCCTGAAGGATGTCTGAAGCTCATAACTAAGGACATACCAGGATATCCCGGGATATTTCGGGACGTCGTAAGTACTACGAATGGGCATCCACAGGAACATTAGAGGATGTACAAAGTACACACTGAAACGTCCCAGAACATCCTAATATTATATTTTCTTATATTTCAATATATTTCACCATCGCCAAAGAAACCACATATTTACAAAAAATATAAACTAAAAATATTTTATATGTATGGTCCGAAGTGCTACCTACTTATAATTATATATAAGTAGGTAGCGCATAAATCCACATATATATTTTTTGTTCTTTGTAAAATTGTAGTTTCTCTGATGATGGTTAATACACTGAAACAATAGAAAATATTATATTTCTTATTTGAACTGACCGAAAAATTCAAGGAACTCATCTAGTTATTTGATATAAACGGTCAAGAAAATAAAATCAGATGTAAGACAGACTTGAAAAACAAATTCACATTTGTAATGTCAAACCACTTCGAAAAAATATAGAATAATAAAATAAGTATGCTGCACATAACTCCATAAATATTTTGTTTTTTGTAAAATTTTATTTGTCGAAGGTTAATATACATGAAAATGTTAGAAAATATCATATCTGACCGAACTATATAAAAAAATTAAGTATTTAAATTATCAGTCAAAAAATTAAAAACACCTAGGGGTTATAAAGAAGCTAAATATATTAAATATTTAAAGACAAAACTCATTTATAACATCAAAAAGCAAACTTCTTAGAAGAACATAAAATAACATTTTTCAAACTGAATTATATAAAAACATATTTGTTCATCAAGTAATGTGTTCCTACTTCTCTACTCTCTTCATTGCCTCGCTCTTCTTTTTGCCCTGCTCGGATTCTTTTAAACACTTTTCTGCTTCGTACCTATTTCATAATATAGGTACCCATTCATGGTTGCATCTAAAACAAACATTTACTTATTATTTGACTCAGCATTATCAACAAAAATTTAGTCTATATGAAAACTGGGTAAGATAAAGATAATAAAGAGAACATCGACGGATACAGGTTTAAATTGAAGCACTAATAAGAATAATTTGTCGCATTATAAAATGCAATCCTGTATTACTTTATTTTAATGCATTATATCTGTCTTCTATTATACACGTCACATATGGCTGTGGCTGCGAAGCTATTTACATAACACCATTCATAAACTAATAACCGTTTTGTGCAATTTACTCAAAAGGAAACAATATATCAGGATCGGGACAGATTTGCAAATTAACTGAAAATTTATCCACGCATGTCCTGTCTGATGCATATTTCCCTTTAAGAGTTTAATGAAAGTTTCAAACAATTATCTTGAAGCAAAATTATTTTTATTTACCTACTTATCCCTATTTCATACACTGTTCACATTCTATCTCCAACCTGGCTTCGTAACATTCAATTCTTGGGCTAAATAAGCTTCATTTTGTAGGTTTGTTGGTCATTGAAAATAAGGGAGCCAGAATTATTGTTTAATACCGTTTTCTATAAAGTTTCTTCTTTTTAGTTTCCTTTGGCATCCTAAAAGTTTACAAAATTGTATTAAATTTGGGAAGTTTTATAGGTTATGTTATTTTTACATGGCTTGTACTTACTTTCTATAGTGTCGAACAAAAAAGTCTTAAATAATACTGAATTAAACAGATAAACACAATCAAAAGTGTGAAAAATATTTCCTACAACCACTAATAATTTATATTATTTGATGTAGATAAATCAACTCATATTCCAAGCTTGTTTTGAGTTTACACTAAAGAATACTAGATACAATAGAAAGTACAGGTTTGTGAAATTGGATATGGCCGCCGGAAATCGTAATGGCGCCTTATTTGAACATATTAAAGAAATATATTGAGTCACAGTTTAAGGAGATTTAGGGCCCTTCACTGGACGTCCTTTTTTAATCTCAATGTCAATTCACAGTTAATGCCAAAATGAAACCAGTTCAGGATATCCTCTTGGCCTCCTTTTGAAGGATATCCTGGGATATCCTAAATGGGACGTCCATTTCACTATCTACTTTACGTACTGGGATATCCAGGTACTTCAATTTGACATCCCATATCCCGATTGTGCTGTGTGGGAATAGTTATATAAAATATATTTCTTATTAAGCTATCTGTATTTTATTACCTCTTATATGGATACTATTGGATACCTCTGAAGTAGTTCCCACGAACATCAAAACACTCGAACACTTTCATTCGATGCGTGCTGCTCCAATCGTGTTGGTATCATCGAGATGATTAAAACTGTTCGTTTTAATCATCTCCCGATGATGCCAACATGACTGGGGCAACACGCGTCGGGTGCAGTATTCAATAAGTGTTTTGATGTCCGTGGAAACTACTTCAGAGATATGTAATGTATATTCATAAAATATACGATTGTGTATATGATGTGTGTTTCATATCCAGTGAATGTACATTGCATATGTTTATGTACATTCATTGGATATAAAATAGATATGGAAGTCAGCGACAAACGTATCTGCTGGGAATGTTAATTCCACATCCATTAGATGTACATTAGATATACTATCTCCATCTTGTGGATATGTTATATTTGATTCTTTGGATTTGACTTTTTAAAAAATATTTATTTGTTACATAGAGTCATCGATGACTCTTAAATGAAAAATAAAGTTATAAATTTAAACGTTTAATATAATGGTGAGTATAATACTGAATACAAATGCGTCTGCTGGTCATATTTATAATATTAGGAAAGCAGTGTCAGCTAGACGGAGAACAAAGGAAATGCAAATGTGCAGTTTGGCATAAACTATGAGAACGGATACAAAACAATAGGTGAAACTTGATACGTAAGATAAGCAATTACCGAGAGAAGTCGTTATCAACATTATGTAATTTGATACTACTAAGAAGCTTACTTATAAAACAGTGTCGTACTGTTATTTTTTAATATAACAACTTCCCCCTTAATAAAAAAGTTGATTGTTATACAACAACTTTTGAATAAAATGATTATTGAATACAATATAAAAGTAATAATAAAACAAAATGAATATAATGCAAAGATAATAATAAAATATTGAGTGAATAAAATAATAAGCATAAAATAGAAAGAATAAAAGTTTAAGTCAATAAACAAAAATTAGTGGTTCACTGGAAAGTCTATGATAACTCGATATCTTCTTCTTGAGGTTTGATACCGGGTCGCTTTCTTGGAGGGATTAAATTTGGTAATTTCATGAAGGTTTTGCTTCGTCCTGGAGGAGGTGAAGGAGAATCGCCTGTAGAGGGTTCGATCTTCAGTAAACGTCTCTTCCTTCTACATTTACAAAACACGTAAAGTAGAATTATGGAAATGATGAAGGTGATGGTGAAGTACGTGAACCAGGACATATGTTTGGTCACGAAAGGTCTGTTGATGAGATCGTCCAGATCTTTAGAATATTGCTCCAATTTGTTTTTGGCAATATCCAAATCCTCGATATTTAAATTGTTGAGTTTCAATGGTTTTAATTTAGGTAGTTGAATTTTGTCGGGCAACTGGTTACAACATTCAAATGGGATTTGCACAGGATGGGAATTGTCTTTAATTTCGGAGAGGTCCTTGGCACTGGCTTGTATCCTGGTGATACCTGCGAAGGCGTAACATCCAGGTTGTAATTTTACAATCGAATTTTTATTAATCAGCTCCGTTGCTGGTTCTCTCTTCGGGCAGCTAATGGTGATATGTAGAGGTTCGGAATTTATTATGAGCCATGTGTTCTCTTCGAGTTCTTGAACATTGTACCCTTGGCTAATAATGAAGGAGGTTTGGCAATTTTCGGGAAGTTTCATCGGTTGTTTCAGGATCCTAACTTCACATATGGCATTCTGATCAATAGGATATGCAAACAGGTTTGAACAAAGTTTGGTTCCAAAATAGAGGGGTTTGCATTCTTTTAGATTTGTTATCGGTATGTACATTAAAGAATCATCATCTCTCGCGATAAATTTTTGAGAAATAGATAAAATATGATGAAGACCAGTTCTGTTATCAAATATAGGGATAGGGTATAAACGGTAGGTATTATAGTTCTGAGGTTCAACAAGTGGTATCTTTAAAACAAATATTAAGTTGGAATCTACTTGAAATGCTTTTAATTCAATAATGTCTAAATATTGAGCAACTGCCGATAATTTGATTGGAAGAGGCAAATTGTTTCTTCGCAAACTCTGTGAAATTTCTTGTAATGCTGTTACTAAGTGATCGGGAGTTATGATCGACGAATGAATTATTCCTAGTCTAGCAAATGTTATTGAGTTTAAAATGTCATTCAAGTTGTCTTCAAGATACAAATAGCTTGCCATTAATTGTTCACAAATGTGTAAGAATTTTAGCTTTATTTCTACAGCTTCGATGTTTCGCGTCATGGTATCGATTGTACGTTCGATCTCTTTTATGTCTTTGTTGAACGTTTCCTCATCAATTTGAAATTTTTGAATAGTTGAGTTGAAATTTTTGATTACTGATGTTGTAACTGAAATTTGATTTTTTATTAAATTTTCTAATTGATGTTCGTCGTTACTTAATTTATTAATACAGTTAGCGTAATATTCGCCATCTTCGGCGTCTAGGTTTCCGGTTATTGATTTAAAAATTGTGCCGATACCATTTAATATTCCGCGCTTATATCTTTTTGTGTCTAGAAATACTTCATCAAACTTGGATTGGACAGTTTTGGAAATTTGCGTCAAAAGGTTGAGGTCTGTTTTGACTTCACTTCTAAACGTGATCATTTTTTGATGAGCACCGTCGAGAGTATTTAATATCATGTCTAGAATTTGTTGGTTCTTGTCGAAAGCTAGTTTAAGGGATGATATATTTTTATGTACCAATAATGTCCATTTTTCGTTTGTCACAACGATGTCCGTGTCTTTGTGGTAAAATACACCAATAGTGTTGTTTATTGGTATTATTTTATATTGTGCGAGTGCTGATCCGAACAGCAGGATAAACCTGAAAATAAATTTAATTTTCAGTATATGGTTTCATTCTATCGAAATTTACTTTAGTTTCTTGATTTGTTTCAAGATTTAATAAGGTAGCAGAATTTTGGAAAATTTCTATGATTTTAAAAGGGCCGTTAAATTTATTTTGAAGTTTGTTTTTGATTTGAGAATCTTTCACATATACTTTATCACCAACTTTGTATTCAGGTCGATTTTTTGGGACATTTCTGTCAAAGCGAACTTTCGCTTTCTCCTTTTGAGATTGCGTTCGACTGCGGGCGATTTTATAATAGTGAGATATTCTGTTGTTTAAATCTCTTATATATTTCGTTATTAATTCTTTTTGGTTGTACAAAGTTTCGGGCGGTCTAATAGACGTATGTCCGAAAATGAGTTCGTACGGTGTGAAGCCGTGTGTTTTGTTAACCGAATTGTTATAGCAAATAATTGCATATGGTAGTATTGTGAATGGATGTTCATTCGGATTTTCAGTTTTGTGGACTCTTATCATTTCGGCTAATGTAGCGTGAAATCGCTCGAGAGATCCGTTGGATTGGGGATGTCCTACGCTTGAGTATGTCAGTTTTATGTCATAGAGCGTACAAAGGTCTTTTAATAATTTATTGTCAAATTCACCGCCGTAATCACAATGAATTCTCAACGGGGTACCGTAGTGTTGAAAGTAAAGCAATAAGGTATTTACAACTGATTTCGCGGATTTATCTGGAACAGCATAGGCTTGAGTAAATTTTGTTAATTCGTCGCGAATTGTAACAGCGTAATTTCGCGTGGGAAATTCGAATAGATCAACATTTATTCTTTCGAATGGTGTTTTTGGAGTCTCGGTAATTACCAGAGGGTTGCTAAGATTTTTACGACAGACTTTAGTTTTTTCGCATGTCTCGCAATTTTTTATAAAGTTTTCTACGTCTTTCGTTAAGCCTCGCCAATTGTACTTTACTCTAATCCTTCTAATAGTTTCATTAATACCACGGTGTAAGTTATTTTTGCCTGAATGATTTTGATCTAAAATAATTGGAATTTCGTCTTCATCGGGGGTTTTAACAATATTTTGACAGATAACCATTTTCAAGTCTTTTTCAGCAAAAATAAAAGATAGCATTTCGAGTATTGGAAGATCTAAATTATTTTCTACATAGTATGTTTTAGAAAGATCCAAAATGTCTTGTCTTTTGTACAATACCATGAATAAATGTTCGTTTATTGAATCTACATCAAAAGGTAAAGGAACAATAAAATATTTTCTATGCCTGACCGATTTGCTTGAGACAACGTTAATAGTATTGTTATAAAACTCGGGGTGTTCTTCGAACATGTCCTCAATAATTTTATGATGCAAATCTTCTAACTTATTTTGTTGAAAGAATGTTATAATATTTTTGTGTTCCTTGTCTAAAAGTTGTCTGTTTGAAGTTTGAATTTTAGAGTAATCTATTAAGGATTTCGTCTTATACAAATTACAAAAGATATCAAATTCTCGGGAGATTTGTTCTTTAGTGATTTTGCCGTTATTATTTGGGTTTTCGTCATTGTTTGGTTCGTCATCTTCTGATTCGTCGTCCTCGTTCGCGGCTAGAATTTTTGAATAAAATTTGGAACATTCTGAAAAGTGATTGATTTTAACTCGCGATAGCGCGTCCGCGTTTTTATTGGTTTTGCCGGGTTTGTAAATGATTTCATAGTCGTATTCTTCTAATTTAAGTCGCCAACGTGCTGCTTCCTGGGTCTTTTATCGAAAATAGCCAGGTAAGTGGTCGATGATCGGTTACTAACTTGAACTTTCTGCCGAATAGATATGGTCTAAAGTGTTTTACTGACCATACTATAGCTAATAGCTCGCGCTCTATCGTTGAATACTTAGTCTCCGCCGCGCATAAAGTTCGAGATGCATAAGCTATTGGTAAATCTTTGCCTATATTTCCTTGCGAGAGCACGGAACCAATGGCAAATGCGCTAGCATCAGTAGTTAGGATGAAAACGTCGTCAAAATTTGGATAAATAAGAATCGGAGTTGTTGTTAATGCTCGTTTCAAATTTTCGAAGGAGTTTAAGCAATCATTGTCAAAGTCGAAAAGTATGTCTTTTTGCAATAATTTTGTTAAAGGTTTAGAAATCTTTGAAAAGTTAGGTATAAAACGTCTGTAATATCCAGCTAAGCCTAGGAATGATTTTATTTCCTTAGGGTTTCTCGGTTGAGGAAAATTTAGAATCGCGTCAACTTTAGCGGGATTTGGTTTTACACCGTCCTTAGTAATAAGGTGGCCTAAATATGCAACTTCCTTGCGTAAAAATTCGCATTTGTCCGGTTGAATTTTGAGATTGGCTTTTTGTAAACGTTTAAATACTTCCGTTAATCGCGAAATGTGGTCATGAATGGTAGGCGAATAGATAATAATATCATCCATGTAGACGAGACACCGTTCGTTTTGGACACCTAACAAAATGTTGTCCATCACTCTTTGAAATGTTGATGGAGCATTTTTCAGTCCAAATGGCATTCGTACAAATTCAAAATGACCGTTTTCTACTGTGAAAGCAGTTTTTTGAATATCTTTCGCGTCGATTTCTATTTGATGGAATCCGGAGGCAAGATCTAACGTGGTAAAATATTGGCACTTGCCTAATTGATCAAGAAGGTCCGAAATATTTGGAAGCGGTTATTTGTCGTCAATAGTCAGTTCGGTAAGTTTTCTGTAGTCTACTACAACTCGCCATTTTTGTTTACCGGAGGCGTCTAGTTTTTTTGGTACAACCCAAACCGGGGATGACCAGGGTGAGATTGATGGTCTGATTATACCTTGGTCTAGCATTTTAGAGACTTGAGTTTTAACTTCCTCTTTGTGAATATGAGGGTAGCGATATGATTTTGTAAAAACTGGTTTAGAATCGTTCGTGTCAATAGAATGTTTAATTTCGTTGGTAAAGCTTAAATTGTCGCCTTCTAAATAAAATATATCAGAAAAATTTAGACAAAGTTCTGTTATTAATTCGGCTTCCTCTTCGTTCAAATGATCTAATCGTAGTTGGTTTCTAATTTCGAAATTTCTGTCTGTATGTTGAGGACTGTCCGGATTTTGAGAGTTTAAATTAAAAATTGATCTAAATTTTTGAACTGGTTCAAGTTTAAGATTTGAGAAATCGATTATTTTGGGAATTGCGTTAGCGTTTATAATTGATGTTAAAAATTCTCCGTTGTCGTCGATTTTGACAATAGCATTTGGTAAGCGTACCTTTTCATTTTCCTGGGCTAACAGTATAGCCTCAGTATTTCGTAAATTACATTTTAATTTAAATATTTTTTCCATGCGTGGTTCGATTGAAATTAAATTTTGATTTTTCACGTTACATGGAATTTGATTCCGAATTTGATTTGAGTTTGTAGTTGGTTGCAAAGGTAAATTTTGTGTTTTTTCGTCACCCGTAGCTTTAAATATCGGTACGGTTTTGAAATTGGTAATTAGTCGCTTATTTTTAATATCTACCATACATTCGTAGTGTTCTAAAAAGTCTGCGCCTAATAGCCCGTCAAATTCTATATCCAAATTATGGATGTAAACTTTGTGTGGATTATTGTCGGTAAATGGTATAAGTACAGATTCATTAATGTTAATTTTTTGTTCAGTTATGCCTTGTATAATAATATTTTCAGAAAATCTTCTTTTATAATTTTCTGCCGTTTTTGGTTTAAAAATCGAAATTCCTGCACCAGAATCAATAAGAATTTTAAATTTATTTGTGATGTCTTTGATATAATAAAGATTATTCGAATTTACAGTTAATAAAGCGTGTGAAAGTGTTTCTACATGAACTTCTGTTCTGGGAAGTTCAGAAACGGGTCGAAATTGTTGTTGAGGTTCATATTTTGAATTTGGTGGGAAATTTGGTCCAATTCGCAATTCGCTGTTGGAGTATCCGTGAGATACTCCGGACTTTTGCAAAAATCCTGAGGATTAGCAGTATAATCCTCCTGCGGCAAGTGAGAATTAGCAGTATAATTCTCTTGCGGCATCTGAGAATTAGCAGTATAATTCTCGTACTGTTCTTCTTGAAAATTAGATGCATAATTTTCCGAAAAGGTTTGATTATTTTCTAGATTGAAATTATCGTACATTGTATCAGCGTTTTGATATTCAGGAGAATAATCTTCATATTGGTCAAAATTATATTGGTCATAAGGTTCATAATTTAAATGATGAGTCTTTTGTTGATTGAAACGGTTAAAATTCGGATTTGGTTGTATCGCTGATGGTCTTTGTTGAATAAAATTAGGATTCGGTCTAATTGCTGGGGGCCTATTTTGTTGCGCTTGGCTAACTTGATTATTTTGTGGATAAGTTCTAGTTTGTTGTGCAAAATTTTGAAAACTTTGATTGTTTTGAAAGTTTGGTCTTTGAACATTTTGTGAAGTCGATTGCATAAATTGTTGTTGCCTTGTGCGACATTCGTTTATTATATGTCCATTGCGTTTGCAAAATGTACAAAATTTTTGTTGAAAGTTTGGGGTCGGTCTTTTTTGTTGAGGAGGCACTGGATTTTTAACATTATTATTATTTTTAGAAAATTTTTGGGATTCAAAATAAGAGAGTTGTAATTCTCTTCTAATCCTATTGATGGCTTGTAACATATTTGTTGGATCTCCAGCACGTACTATTTGCCCTAATTTTGTTTCAAGGCCCGCTAACAAAGTGTTTAATGTCATCGTTTCAATTAATTCTGACTGAGATTGTTTCTGTTCACTAGATAAACGTTGTTTTTGTATGGCAGCGTGCATTTTTGCATTATGCGTCTGTAGACGCGCAACAAAAGTTAGTGCAGATTCACCTGGCATTTGGTGAATACGCTGCAAATCCTGAATTAAAGATGTCAAGTCGCGAGAGTCTCCGAAATGAGTTTCGAGCAAGACTCTTATTTCCGCCCATGTGGCAGGGTTGCGTGAGTTTATTAATTCGGCAGCTCTGCCGCGCAATTTATTTTTAATATGTAGAGTTAATAATATTTTCTGATCGTTAATTGCCATGCCTTGTGCATAAATGCAAGAATTTAAAAAGGTTTGTAAATTAATGGCATTGCCATCGAATTCTGGTATAATTGAAAAAATTTCAGAGAGCTTGTAAGGCTCAATTTGCTCTATCCTTGCATTTTGTACCGTTTGTGTAGTTTGCGATGTTTCTGGCATTGTTGCTCTTATTTAGAAAGTACAAAATTAAATTAAATGTTAACTTGAAATTGTTAAAAATGACCTTTTTGAGAAAAGGAAATTAGTTTTAAAAATTATTTAGGCAGTTTGTGTATTAACTGTATAATACACGGTGACGTATTAACAGTATAATACGTTTCTTATGCTAATTAAAATTAAATTAAACTTGTTGCGTTTACCTTGAGAGGGAATAATTATTCGATAATAGAACTGTGTTTTGTTCGCTGAGTGTATAATAGCACTTTTATAAAATAATTGTGAAAAATAATAGAATAAAGCGAGATGATTCTTAAAATGACTTACATTAATATTTCCATTGGTAGGTTCTTTCTCTAGTTGAAGGATTGGGATCCACCGTCACAGCTAGGAAGGTCTCCTTGTTCTTCTGGCTCTTTTCCACGGGTTAGGCACCTTCTGCAGATGAACTCCTTGTTCCTCTTGGACACGTTTACCAGAAGTTAGGCTCCCGAACTTGTGCGTTTTTCTAGATCCGGTACGACTGCGCCACTGTTATATTTGATTCTTTGGATTTGACTTTTTTAAAAATATTTATTTGTTACATAGAGTCATCGATGACTCTTAAATGAAAAATAAAGTTATAAATTTAAACGTTTAATATAATGGTGAGTATAATACTGAATACAAATGCGTCTGCTGGTCATATTTATAATATTAGGAAAGCAGTGTCAGCTAGACGGAGAACAAAGGAAATGCAAATGTGCAGTTTGGCATAAACTATGAGAACGGATACAAAACAATAGGTGAAACTTGATACGTAAGATAAGCAATTACCGAGAGAAGTCGTTATCAACATTATGTAATTTGATACTACTAAGAAGCTTACTTATAAAACAGTGTCGTACTGTTATTTTTTAATATAACAGATATACATATCCATAGATTGAAGATACAGTGTATCTACATTACATATCATTTTGTTATGTGGGTAATGATACTTTTGCCCACAAAGAAATAAACGGGTATGCATTTACTATAAAATATGCAAAGTGGACGCCCTAATAATTTTTAAAAATAATTACACATTACTTTTATGACTTAGAATACACAGTTGTTTCAGAAGTTGAAAGGGGTATGCGCAGTATAGTCAGGGAGTGATACTATTATTGCGCAGTAAATTGGTTGCGCGGTAGAGATTATACGCGGATCAGATTTAGAAAATTGACATATGATGAGTGTATGCGCAGTTTATGACAATTACATGCAGATACCATGAAGTAATAAAACGGTCGGCTTTGACGCCTGAAATGGAAAGAAGGGTGCCTCCTCACCAACGGTACCGATTTTCAAGTTGACCGTAGCAATAGAACGGGTTGTCCTGCAGACTTTCTTATGAGGAGTAGTTTTAAAAATAGGGGTTGGTCGGTTTTGACGCCTGAAATGGAACGAGGGGTGCTTCCTTACCAACGGTACCGATTTTCAAGTTGACCGTAGCAATGAAACTGTCCTACGGACTTTCTTAGGAGGGGTAGTTTTAAAAATAGAGGTAGGTCGGTTTTGACGCCGGACATGGAAAGAGGGGTGCATCCTTACCAACGGTACCGATTTTCAAGTTGACCGTAGCAATAAAACGGGTTGTCCTGCAGACTTTCTTAGGAGGGGTAGTTTTAAAAATAAGGGCAGGTTAGTTTTCACGCCGGAAATGGAAAGAGGGGTGCATCCTCAGCAACGGTACCAATTTTCAAGTTGACCGTAGCAAAAAAACGGGTTGACCTGCAGACTTTCTTAGGAGGGGTAATTTGAAAAAAAGGGGTAGGTCGGTTTTGACGCCCCATTTTTCATTACGTTTAAGTCCTTGTAGTTAAGATGACCAAAGCGCCTATGCCATATTTCTCCAGATATTGCTAAACTTGCTACTAAATTTAACTGTGGCTCCTTAAATTTTAGTTTGTAAACATTATCCACTAAATTTGCTGTGGCAATCAGCTGATTTTTGCTATTGTAAATATCGCAGCCATTTACACGAAAGATCACTTTATTCTTGTTTTTAATTAGTTGACTTACTGATAGCAAATTTGTCATTAATTCTGGCACATAAAGAACATTACAAACCGTGACTGAATGTTGCTTGTTATTAGCTATTGTCGTGATTTCTACGCCTCCTGTACATTCTACGACTAGTTTATCGCCATTGGCCACTGTAATTTCTTTTAATTGGACTTTTTTGGATACAATTTTAAGCCAGTCTTTCCTAGATGTAAGATGAGCGCTACATCCCGAGTCGATGTACCAATCGGATTTGTCAAATTTATCAGTTAGGAACACAGCATTAAATGCACTAGACTGATTAGACGAATCATCCTTGCTATTTTTCTTATTTTTTGGACATCGGTTCATAAAATGCCCCGTTTTTTTTACATTTGAAGCAAGTGACGTTATTTTTATCTTTGTTTACTTTTCTACCGCCGCCACCTCTGTTTCCTTTTCTAAAACCATCAGCTTTTTGTTCGCAAATGCGCCACCTGACTGACCTTCAGCGCCACCTAGCTGATGCATGTCCAGTAACTTAGACTTAATGGAACCTGCTGTAACATCAATTCCTGCGTGTTCAATGGCGATCTCCATGGGTTCAAATTTGTCGGTTAAACCGGCCAGCATCAAACTGCCAATTAACTCCTGGCTCAATTTAAAACCAGATCTTTCTAACTTTTGAGAGGTGTCTATCACTTGGTTTACGTCATGTTCCATTGATTCACAATTATCAAGTCATAATGAAATCGATTTACGTAACAAACCGATTTTACGCGCGAAACCAGAATCTTCATAAAGTTTTTTTAACTTATCCCAGACTTCTTTGGCCGAACTAGTGTCTTTCACATGAATGTACAACGAAGGGTCTACAGTTAAAATTTGCTTCGCTTTGGCTTTGCTCACTACTCACTACTCACTAAAACGGTATCTGCCTCGGATCCATCGATTCACTTCAATAAACCTACTAGGACGAACACATTTTCCACTGCGAAAGCCCAATCTGCGTAATTTTCACGTCCCATTAACTTTGGAACACTGTTGACATATTTCACGGCCGCCATCCTGGCATTCGAATTTCTCGTTTTTTTTATTACCGATTTACGCGTTAAAAATTAATTTTTAAACTCGTGAAATTCGCGTTCTGGACACATAACCTGTTAAACAAAGTTAAATAAAACGCACACCTCTGAGGTTGATAAAGAACTGTATTCGACACCAGTAACGGATAAAACATACATGTTGATTTTACTGATTGTACAAAATACAGGGCGCTACTTAATTTAAATATTTGTTACAGTTTGCACAGAATTATAATTTGCTATATTATGCTGTTATCTTTGCATGAAGCTACCATGATGTAAGAGTATATTTATTATAATGCAATTCTTTAGATTTGTAAATAAATACTCTTTTAAGGTTGGAAAATTTGCAAGTTTCATATTTAACTGATTGTGGCAGGTGTGTGTTTAGTTAAGATGGCGCAAAGTGACAGAGGGCTAAAAATTTGCTGTTGTCAAGTCATATTGGGTATGTATTTTATAAATATAGTGAATATAAATTACATACGTTCATATTATAAGTATAACTTACTGATGGTTGAGAACACATTTAAACACATATGTAGGACATGAGTAACTATATAGTATTATACATATGTTTACAATTTATTAAACTACCGGAAGGTAAAAAAGTATACGTAAATATTGAAAATTTTAAATATTGTGTAATAATTTAAGATATTTTGTAAAGTTTGTGTATGTTTAAAATAGTTATATAAAATATATTTCTTGTTAAACTATCTGTTTTATTACCTCTTATGTGGGTACCTCTGAAATACTTCCCACGAACATCAAAACACTTGAACACTTTCATTCGATGTGTGCTGAACCAATCGTGTTGGTATGTATCATCGAGATGATTAAAACTGTTCGTTTTAATCATCTCCTGATGATGCCAACAAAACTGGAGCAACACGCGTCGAGTGCAGTGTTCAATCACTGTTTTAATGTCCGTGGAAACTACTTCAGAGATATGTAATTTATATTCATAAAATATGCGATTGTGTATATGATGTGTGTTTCACATCCACTGAATATACATTGCATATGTTCATATACATTCATTGGTTGTAAAACAGATATGGAACTCGGTGAAAGATGTATATGTTAGGATTGTTAATTCCACATCCATTAGATGCACATTAGATATACTTTCTTCATCTTGTGGATATACATATCCATAGATTGAAGATACAGTGTATGTACATTGCATATCATTTTGTTGTGTGGGTAACGCTCATTTCTACAATATGCATACATCGTGGATTTATGATCCACGTGTACATACCAGGTATCTATTGTTTAATTTCTACGAAGGTGCTACGCTGCAACCACAGCTTCTCAGCTGGGTGCTGAGGAAGCTATGAAAGAGTAGCAACCGGTTAGCTCAGGGCTGGTCGAGGGCCACTCTGTGGCGAGAGGAGTTATGTATTTTTTTGAATAATTATTTACTTGTCAAATTAACCAAACAAAACTTTAATAAACTACAAAGAATTTGGACGCCAGCGTATTCAGTAAATAATACTCTTGCAAACTTTATCAGGGGGAGAAAACAGTCAAAATCAAATATAAAACAAATAATAGATTAACATAAGCATAAAAGAGTGAAAATTTTACAACACTTTACAAATTATTAAAAATATTAATGCGAAAAATTTGATTTAATTAGTTAACTGACAAAAATTTAGTTAAAAAAAATTATATTTGAAGATTACCTATCAAAAAAATTACAGTAAGAAACGGTTTACAATTTTTCTTCTGACCAAAAGTTGAATTTTGCACATAAATCTGGGTTATTTAGCTTAGCGGAGACGTGGAATCCCGACGAGGTCTGATCCTGAAGATGGCCGCAGGTACCCGGGAAGGAGGACGTAATATTCACGTCCTCTGACAACGCTGATTTCCAGGAGACGCTGCGTCGGAATGATATCCAATACTTTGAGGATAATTTCAAATATTCAATCGCCTTGTGCCTTGCTTCGATGGTGATTTGGTCCAGGATCTTACATGAAAAAGGGGTAATGTAAAGAACCAGTTGATAATAGAAAAAAAATTAAAATTGTGAGAAAAAAGAAATACAAGAAAACTGAACGAAAAAAAAACTGGTGACGAAGGTCACTGCAAAACCCAACTATGAGCAATTTAACAAAAAAACCTGAGTAATGATAAAATTTTACTTCTGAAAATATATGAATAATCTACTGATTAATATAACAAATGAAATGAATAAATGAGAAAACTCTACTCTTATGAAATTTTAGCCGTTCACAAAATGGCTGACATTGGTTATGACCAAAAATTTGAATGGTAACAAAATTTAGCTAGAACTGAATTAGAGAGAAAATATCTGAATTACTATCCGAAAAAAAAAAACTAATACTGTAACAAATATAGCAAACAAAATTATGGGTTTAATCTCCCGAAAAATAAACTAATAAAAAATTATCTCTTAACCTCGTTTACTAACACGAGGTTAACTAAATGCGACAAAATGACTTTAAGTTTCGACTTTTAATGAGATGAGATTGTGTAACAAAACCACCCCCTACCCCGCTGTTGTCCTCTCTAGGGGCGCAGGAGGGTGAGTTGTTTTTAAGAAAGGTAGCGATTGCTGCCACCAGGTCAGGATATTTTAGATTTCCGCCTGACCTCGGAAATGAGAGAAAAACTGGTTTGTTTGAGGCACCTATCTCTTCGTGGGCTATAGGCCCGGCCCGGTCTTTTGGATAAGGGATGAAGCTGACAATTACTAGGTAATTTATAAATAAAGCAACCGCTAAAGATTAATACGAGTATAATAAACTTCGAGTATAAGGTAACAACACTTCAAGTTATAGATATAATATTGTTATAAATAAAGCAACCGCTAAAGAATTAATACGAGTATAATAAAACTCCAAGTATAAGTTAACCCTTCAAAGTATGGATATAATAATAATTTCACAAAACAACAGCACCTACGTGAAGACTCCCGCCTGAGCCACCCTGTATTTATTCCCGTTCTCCTCGAAGAGGAGTTCGTATAAAAAACTTTCCAATGACAGTGAAAAACTACCCTAGGGAGAGCCGTATCTCTGCGCGCTCCCGGTATGTCCTGAAAGCGGTAAAAGCAATATTTTTGGTTTCAACTTTAATCGGAACCCCCTATCATGTTTTGGTTAGTAGATTAAAATAACCTTGAACCCAAGACTGACTCACCCTCTTCCCAGTTTGGTAACAGTATCGGACAGGTATCCTATTTGTCCTTCCTAGCGTATTTCAAGCACTTAATCCTTTTCTAGCTGTCACGCCACACACTAAATGTATGTATCCCTAGGCTAACTCCCGGTTGCGGTCTCGAGGAAACCCCAAACCGATTTCGCTAGTTTGACTCTATTTCTATTAACTCATAGACCTGGTTAGACTAAAACCACTTTACGCAAAAACACAAAACTAACTCCGCGGGCGTCGCGACGGACCTCCAGCGAAGACCCTTTTCTTCCAACCAAAACCCAATTCTCGCAAAAACCGCGACGCGACTTCTTCTCTCGCGAAACGCCGCCCAACTGCTTCTTACCAAAAAAACTCCCTTCCCTCTCTTTTCGTCCTCTCAGTTTCCCTCTATTTCGTATTTTTGCTAAATTTGCTAAAAAATCCCACTCCATTTCATAGATTTATTTTATTGATTCTCTCGTACAACTATCGCCCTCTACTGACGATGATTTGAATCTTTCATTCTAGCCTACCGGTTCCTACTTTTACCAGCTACTTTAACGGTTCGCCACTAATTCGCCTGTATACGCGCTTCCTCTTGGTTTTCCGGGAGGGCGCGCTAGGTATGAACGCTTCAAAATAAATGCCGTCTGTTCGCAGAATCATTAACTCAGCGAAAATTTAGAGCTTCTATGACCCAACCCCAAATTCCATTCTCACGGTACTCTATACTGATAACGCGTTGTCCCAGGAAATTCGTAATCTGTTTCCTTTCTTGTAGTCTAAATAATCCAGGCAATTGGAACTCTGATAATACAGGGTGACTGACGTACAGCCATAATTCCTATAGTTACACACAAAACTAATACTTTAACATTCTCACAAGGCCCTCTGGTTACAGTATAAATCTAAGTAATAACAATATGAAGGGCAGTACTATTAAGAGGGGAGGGGGGGTATTTACTACATTACTTCCCCCTTTAAAAAAGTTACGGCCTAAGTTGGCCGTGACCTTTCAGTTACAAACCTAAAACGTAGATTGCCGCCATTAGTATAGTGGACTATGTATCAACATTCTTAATCTTTGCACCAATGGAGACAACCTAACAATCTATGGACCTCCTAAGATTCTTAACTACATGTTTACAAAGTAGTGTCCCCCGAATCGCGACAATAACACTTGCGCACCTCGCGCACTACGCACAGATAACTTTTCTCGCGCACACCTATCTTCTATCTATACTCTGGCTGACCTACAGTGGGCATGTGGGAAAATAGGGTGCAACACTATTGTCTTTAAACGTATGTCCATTCTTCGGCGAACGTCACTGTGTTACCCGTTTTAGAGTCTAGGATTGTTTATCTGTCCAATGGGGCGCGGCTGGTATGCTCGGGTACATCGGCACTTTTTGGTTCGAGTCCGTCACATGAGTTTCACCGACGTCGCTAACAACTGTCTTAAGTCCTTCACTTCCCGGTTCATTGTCTTTCGCGATTTGAGTCTGCTTCCGTTGGTGTCGATGAATCATCCACATGGTAAGGGTATTCCACAGGCACGCCAACATTGCGAATCCTCCGCCAACTGTTTGATACAGATGTAGTCCATTGATCAAGACACCTATCATATACTTAATGGCACGAAATATAACATAAAACCCCATCATACCGCTCATAAATACTCCTATGTCGGTAAACCATCCCCATATCTGTTTCATCGTGGTGTCGGCTAGCTCCTTCATTTCCTCTGGCCCAAATATACGTAGGGTGGAGAAACCTTGACCTCCGGTTTCCATCCCGCCCGCCCGTCGGGTAATAATATTATCCACTACCTTTCATTCCACTCCAAAAGTCAGCAACTTTTGCACCTTTCTCACCTCCTCTTGTGTATATAATCCAAGAGACCCTATAGGCTGTATTGGTTTAAATGAAATCTTCACATCGGTGGCTACTTCCAGTTCCTTGGACGGCTGTCTTACTGTCGGGTTAGGTACTAATCCTATCCACTCTCCGTCTATAGAAAATAAGGGAGGGGTTAACTCATTACAGTCGATCTCCTGCCTGTAGTTCTGTAATATTCTCGTTATGGGTGCCATAAATCGTGTTTGATTGTTGACCAACACTGGTAGCTCCTGGTAGCATCTCGTGGACCTTCCTATCTCGACCTGTTTGGGTACACACTTCGGGATGTATAATACCTCTCCCAACACATCTCCTATATATCCTTCTCTATCTTGAATGATCTGGCTCAGGGCATCTGGAACAATTGGTGCCAATAATAATCGATTCTTCAGTATTTCCCTTTGTACTAGGCATCGTCTGTGTATAGTATCTATGTATAGCGTTTCTATATCCCGCTTATATGCTTGTTCTACGTACAAAAACTTGCTATTAACATATAGCATTAAGTCCGTGTTCTGTGGCAACATCGTAGTAGTCCGCTGCAAAAACCGTTCCTGGCCTTCCAGTACCAATAGCTGAGGATGTTCCGTGTGTCGCAATTCCATGGCACACAGATGAATTTTCTTTGCAAGGGTTAAGGCAAATACCTTTGTATCTTTGTCCACTACGATATATTGCTCTCCTGACAGTGTATTAGTGATCTTTTCGGCTTTACCATCATAGAGAATGCCGAACTTATCCTCACAGCTTTCCGGTTCCCTCTGGTCCCAGGTAGTCTCTCCTAGAGTAGTATCAAAGCAATAATGATCCAAGAAGGGGCATGTCACCCCTCCTTTTAAACTTATCTCGTTATCCTTTAACCTTACCATTGCTAGGTAGTCCGTGACTTGCACCTTCACAGTCGCCGTGATTACCACGTTGCTCCACGACCTTCCATTCTCTTGATAACTTCGCATTTTCCTGAATTATCCAAATATCCATGGAGCGTTACAGAAGCAGCAGTCGTACCATTTAGGTTTATCTGCCCCACGGTCTGTTGATTAATTGTTAATTCCCTATACCGGTGAATCGCCCTACATTCTTCTGCGCCTACTCGATGTATGTAGCTTAAAAGTCCTCCCGACACTACCGAGCTGTGGCTATGCATGCCACAGTGCGTCATAAGACGGGTAACCTCAACTAAGCAAGTCCACACTTTTTGCAGTCCGATTTCAGTTCTTTGCACGATCCGCACTATTACTGTTTTGCTCAGATAATCTGAGCTCGGTTCGGGACACTTCGCGACGCTCCTTAAGGACACAGTCGTAATATTCGCGTTCTCGTCCTCACAATCATAGGCTATTAGCCTTACTATCCCATGCCACTGAGACAGCCAAGTATACAGCATGAAAGTTGCTACTACGGTCCGTAGTTTGATGTGCTCCATCCTATTGCGTTTCTAGTCTAGCCGGCTAACCCTACATATACAATAAAACATCAATATTACAATCGATCAGTCAACCATTTAACATATTCTAGCTCAACCATCTACATATAAAACAAATTAGTAAAAAAAAAACTACTCCTATATCTAACTTTAACTGAGTGCCTGCGGAGGTCCAGCCACTGAGTTAATTATGTTTCATCCCATTTTTCTCTGGGTTAAAATAATACCATCTTAAAAGGTATAAAACGTTATTGCTGAAAAAAATTAAAACCCTTCATTCTTCCCAACTGATTAGTCTAGAGCGTGATTTGAGATACTCGTTTTTATCTACTCCCTTACCCAAGCCATTTCATATACAAAAAAAAACCTAATCAATCCTCGATCCGAGAACAACGCGAGCGCCCATATAACCTACAGATTCAGTCTGTCCGGCGGACGTCTTACCCGACCGGATCTCCTTAACGGTATCTCGAGTTCCGTTTCTACTTCACCGTTACCATCATCGTCGTAGCCATCCTCGCTTATATCGCCTCCCGCATTTTCTATCAGTTTTTCATTTTTGCAGGGCACTTCCAGCCATTGGGGAAAAATGGGTCCCCTAGTCGTTCCTTCATTGCCTTTCTCCTTCACTTCATTTACCGGCTCCTCTCTACTGGGGTCTTCGTCTCAGATCTCATCCTCACTTGTACTTTCTGTTTCGTAGTATCTTTTCAACCTATTCACATGCACTATGTGCTCTTCTCGTCCTCCTGCCTTCCTCACCTTATAAGTTACCGGTCCAATAATGCCTATAATTCTGTATGGGCCTTTCCATGGCCTCACAAGTTTCTTTGACACGCCTGTCTTGGTACTCATAAATTTCAGATAAACAAGATCTCCTAGCTTAAAGATTTTTGGTTCCGTCCTTTTATTAAATTTAGTCATTCGCGTACCCTTCACCTTCTCTGTATTCTCGTGAGCTTGAGTATAAATTCGCTTCAGCCTTGCCATTAACTCTGACGCGTAGTTATCCGCGCAATCATATTTCACGCGCCCCGAACGTATAAAACTATCCACAGGCAATACTTGATCCCTCCCGTGTAACAAGAAATACGGGCTAAAACCCGCGGTGGAGTGTATACTCCCCCTATATGCCATTAGTACGGAAGGTAACCACTCGTCCCAATCCTTCTGGTTGTTTGCTATGTAGTGCGAAAGCATATCCTTCAGCACTCTATGCATTCTCTCGATCTGTCCATTGGAGGTCGGAGCGTAGCTGGCCGTCTGAATTTTTTTGATACCCAGGGTGGTACAGACCTCCTTAAACAATTTTGACACAAAGTTCGATCCCTGATCCGTCAGTAATTTCTTCGGTGTTCCATGTCTGATAATTATCTTTTCTACGAAATCCCTAGCTACTGTTTCCGCTTTCTGGTCTTGTAGAGGTATTGCCTCGGGGTATTTCGTAAAATAGTCCTGAAACGTAAGTATGTAACGGTTACCGTTCATTGAGGTAACAAGTGGTCCCACGATATCCATCGAGACTAATTCCCATGGTTCGTAAGTCTGGGTGAATCGTTGTAAGGGCGCCTTCCTCATATGTGGCGAGGTTTTTCTTTGATTACAAGATTGACACCTCGTGCAATACCGATTCACATCCGTCCTCATACTGGGCCAATAAAACCTTCTCTGAATGCTTTGCAGCGTGTTCTGTTGTCCTTGATGGTCTGCCATTGGCAAGTCGTGAAACCCTTCTAATACCTTGGCGATAAATCCCTTCGGTACCACGAGCTTATCGGCCATATCTTGGTCGTCCTTTCTATATAAGACTCCCTCATTATCAACGTAATACAATTTGTGCATGTCAGGGTCTTGGTCGTCTAACTGAGTGTTAATAAGTTTACAATAGTCATCCCGGTCTTGCTCCGTTTTTATGACTTCCTTATCCCAGATGGGTTCGAATTCATTTTTTTCCACCACGTTTATCCGGACCATATTCCTTACTGGTAGTAGATATATTACGATCTCCATGTTCGTTCCATAAAAGATAAAATTTATCATGTCCAAGACTTCTTCCCATAGTAATCCGTCTAGGCCGCAGCCAATCCTTGGCATCGCAAGTTTTTTGTCCCCGTTCTTTTCACATAGACACCTTAAATTTCTGAGCGCATCCCATACATCTTTGTATTCCGGCTTCTCGTAGTACCTTTCCTTCGTAATCAAATAATAAAGATTCCTATTTTCTCGTTGAATGCAAGCGACTTCACCAACGGTTTTACTTTGATTTCTTAGCTCCTCTACTCCACCGAAAATGAATTCCTTCGCGATTCCTTGTCCCATCTTAAAGTCCTGTGAGACACAGTGGGCAAGACTGTAGTCTATAGGTGATGCAAATAAGTCCCCTTCTATAATCCCTATATTCTCTACCTTCGGCACGGTGTGTTCCTTTCGATATTCCACAAACTCTTCATTGGTTGTATCTATGAAATATTCGTCTCTATTATACATTCGGTTCAACGCATCGGCGTTGCCGTGCATTCGTCTCGCCCGGTGTACCACTTCAAAGTCATATTCCGACAACATCAGGGCCCACCTAGTTAGCTTTGAACTAGGATCCTTTAAGGTGAAGAGCCATTTTAAGGGCCGGTGGTCGGTAATGACAATAAACTTATGTCCGTACAGGTAGCAATTGAAGGTTTTAATCCCGAATACCACCCCACATAATTCTTTTTCCGTCGTTGAATAGTTCAGTTCCGCCTTCTTAAATGGCTTACTCGCGTAAGCTATCGGCCGTTCCTGCCCGTCTCTTTTTTGGCTAAGGACGGCGCCCATACTCTGTCCCGACGAATCTGTTGCTAATATAAACGGCTGCTCAAAATCTGGGTAAATTAGCAGCGAGTCCGATTTCAGCGCGTGTTTCAGAGTGCTCATAGCGTCTAGAACTTCGGTCGTTATTTCAAATTTTTCGTTCTTCTTAGTCAAATTGACGATCGGGGCCGATATTTGAGCCACGTTGGGAATAAATCGTCTATACCAATTAACGATGCCTAAAAACGATCTAACTCCTTTAACATTCCTAGGTATGGGAAATTTTGCAATAGCTTCTACCTTCTCCGAATCCGGAAGTACTCCTTCTCGCGAAATGATATGGCCCAAATATTTAACTTTTTGTAGCAAGAATGTACATTTTTTCGGTTTCAGTTTTATGTTGGCTTCCCTCAATCGATCAAAGACAGCCTGTAAATTAGTTAAGTGTTCTCTAGCCCCTTCGGAATTAAATATAATTATATTATCTAAGTAGACCATGCATAACTCTCCTGTCAGCCCTGATAACGTCAAATTCATAAATCGTTGAAAAGTCGCCGGCGCGTTGACTAGCCCAAACGGCATTTTCACATATTCGTAGTGCCCTTGAAATGTACTGAACCCGGTCAGTGGTATATCCTTGTCCTCCATGTCTATTTGGTGATACGCTTCGGCCACGTCTATGGCCGAGAATAATACTTGCTGTCCTGCCTTATAGCCTTGTATTAAATCCGATATATTTGGTAACGGGTAATACTCCTTTTGCGTAACACTGTTAAGCCCTCTGTAATCTATACACATCCGAATCTTTTCTTTCCCCGTTGGTAGCGCTTTTGTCACAAGTACTACCGGTGCTGACCATGGACTAAATGACGGTCTAATAACCTTGGATTTCAATAGCCTCTCTATTTATCAGCATGATGTGTGGTAGCTTTATTTGTGACATATGTATAAATTGTGCTCTGTAAGTAAGTGATAATATTTAGCTGAACAACAAAAGAAGAAATTTGGAAATTTACAAATAGACATCCTAATGGTGAATATTACAAAATAAGATTACAAAATAAAAGTATAAATAATTTTAAATAGCAAATATATTTTAATTAAGATCTATATCCAACTATAAACATACACTTTTTTGAAAAAAATTAAGATAAGAAATAACCAAAGCAAATAATATAAAGGAGCACATACACAGAGAAGATCTATCTATAATAACATAACATGAATGAGGAAAATGATATTTTTAAACAGTTAGTTAAATTAATAAAAGACGAAAATAAGAAACAAACCGAAATTATTAAAGATACGCTTACAGCACAAATTACAGAAATAAAAGACCAAGTAAGTGAAATCAAAAGATCTGTTACAGAAGCAGCAAGTAAAACAGCATTGTTGGAGGAAACAAATAAGACTTTACAAACAAAATGTGAAAATTTGGAAAGAAAACTAAAGGAGAATAATATAATTATTTTCGGATTAGAAATACAGAGAGAGAATCTAGTTTATGGTGTAATAAATGAATTAAACAAACTACTGGGCATAAATCTCAACATTAACCAAATAAATAATATATATTCAATAGGTAAGTAACAAGCCAATAGACCTCTCATAATTGAATTCATATCATTCTTCACCAAAATTGAGGTACTAAAAAATTGCAAGAAACTTAAAGGCACTAAAATAAGCATTTCAGAAGACTTAATAAGAAACGACCAAGTAATACGAAAGTGTCTCCTAAAACACCAAAAACAGGCTAAACAAAATAATTTAAATGCATATATACGTGGAAACAAGCTAATCATAAATGACGAAATATATACTGCTGAACAACTGGAGAATGAGACCAAAAACGAATCACACTTAAGCAATGAACCTAGTGATGAACATCCTATATTAGAAGAAATTGTGACAGAAAAAGCCAGTAGTGCCCCTGCAACCCCTTCTAATTTTCAAAGCGTGGAGATTGATGAAGATACGTATGAGACTCTAGAAGATAACGAAGACGATAAAACAGAACATATAAAGGTAGTCAAGAAGAGGAAATTTAACAGACAAACACTACATAAACATAGGCCACTCACAAGAAATATAGGTAAAGGGTCAGAACTACCGTTCTTACCCAAAAATATTATTAAAAACGTAAAGAAAAGTCCAAAAAAATAATTTATTATCATAGTAATAGTCTTGTTTTGTCTAAATTTGTAACATATAATAAATATATTTAAGTGGTTATTTTACAAAAACATGGGGTTTAAAATTAAAATTATTCTTTAGATTTTATATATTTTCTTTTCTTAACTTATTCATTCATAGTTAAATAAAATTATTTATTATGAAATTTGGTCACCTTAATGTAAGATCGCTTTTATCTGAGTTTGATCTTTTCCGTGAATTTGTCAATAACGAAAAATTTGATATACTTGCTATCTCTGAAACGTGGCTAAATGCAAATATTAACTCGGATTTGGTTTCAATTCCTCAGTACCATTTCCTCAGAGTAGACAGAGATGATAGAGGTGGAGGAGTTGCCTTTTACATAAAAAAATCTATACGATATAAAATCATCTCACAAAAAATTCATGCACATTTAGAGCAATTATGGATTTCGATATTAATTTCAGGAAAAACATTTGTGTTGGGAGTCTTATATAGGCCTCCCTCAGCTAATATCTTAAATTTCTTTAGTGAATTGGAAAATTCTATGTCGGATGTACTGTCTTATTCAGATGCGCTGCTAATATCGGGTGATCTAAACATAAATTTATTATCATCAAGTCAAAGCGTCCAACAGTTTAATAACTTTTTAGAATCGTATGATCTTACGCAACTAGTCAATGAACCCACAAGAATCACCCATACAGTGCAAACATTAATAGACGTTCTAATCACCTCGGATACCGAATGCATTTCTGAAGTTAAAGTAATAAATGTTCATGGCATATCTGATCACTGCGCGACAGTTACTAAATTTAATAATATTAAAGTAAAAAATTTCATAAAATTTGTTACGTTTAGGGATTTTCATAGTTTTAATGAAAACAATTTCTTTCAAAATTTTCACAATATTGACTGGGATGAAATATATAACTTCAATAACGTCAACAGTATGATAACCTTTAACACTCACCTTAGTCAACTTTTTGAAAGTAGTGCCCCTTTACGCACTGTGCGCGTTACAAAACCACCGGCTCCATGGTTAACATATGTAATTCGAGAAATGATGAAGTTAAGAGATAAGGCATACAATAGTGTCATCGGCGTCGGCGTCGCGAACAAGTTATGACTTGTCTAGCGCGCTGTGCTCATGTTTTAGTCTTCTGCCGAAACAGAAGTCATTTGAGCACAAAAAATAGTCTTCTGCCGAAGCAGAAGTCATTTGAGCACAAAAAAAGTCTATATAAGAAAACACTTTTTCTCAGCGAGGAAGTAGTGATCGATCCTTCAAGTAGTAATGTTCCAGCCTTCAGCAACTAATAGTCTTCTGCCGAAACAGAAGTCATTTGAGCACAGACGCCAACGCCAATGCTGATGAGGTTATCCCTTCCTCTTGTGTTGTAACCAGACAGTGTGTTTTAATTGAGTTTTATTGTGTTGAGTGTCAAGTGGCAATGCATACCCGGAGTGGCAAGGCAGTAGGCACTGGGGTCGAGAGCGACGTCTCCACGTCGGCCCCCCCTCACTGCACGACGCCCCTCACAGCATCTGACCACGAAGTGCTCCGCCAACACGACGCCCTGACAAGGGGTACGGGGGTCACGCCCGACGTCTCTACGACGGTGGCCCCACACTGCACGACAAGCAACACAGCAACCCGGCTCGGCGAGGTAAGCATGTCCTCTGATTTCTCCACAGGCACAAGTGCTACGCATGGCGTCGCGACGACGGCGCCCCACTACTGTGCGTCGCCGGGCTCAGCGCCTAGGCATAGCGAGGCAGGACTCGCCACCAACATAGGACACGACACTGGGGTCACGCACGACGTCATCACGACGGTGCCCCCTCGCTGCATGGCACGCAGCGCAGCCACCTGGCACGAAGCCCAGGCAACAAATATGGAATGGAGTAGCAACGATTCTCAGGCGATGCCCCCCTACTGCATGGAGCGCAACGCAGCATCGTGGCATGGAAACTCGGCGATGGAACAGAGATTGGGTGGTGATGATGATATGGTGATGCCCCCTCGCTGTATGGTGGACCCAACAGCATCCCGGGCCAACGACGATTCCTCGACGCTGGGAGATCGCCGCTTCGCTGGATTCGCTTCCACACATGGGGAAGCCTCCCACTCTGGCTCAGGGCTGCCCAGCGGTCAGTACACCATTGCTGCCACACCCGACTGGCCCCAACTCTTCAGCGACGCCTCGCTGACACCTCGCCGCCAGCTGGCCACCCCTCACTGTATGGTAAAACCAACAGCAACCAGCCCAAGTCCAAGCACGCCGCCCAACGCACAGTACTTCGTCACGCCTACCTCGTCGGCCGGCGCCTACCACGTCACCCCGCCGTACCAGACGGCAAGACCTAGTGCTACGCCCCAAAGACAAATAGTGCTCCAAGACCAAACGACTGGAACGATCCCAGTCCCCTCTGCCGCCATAACGGACCAACCCCAACCGAGCTTGGGACTACCCAGCTATGAACAATTAGCGCAACTCCTGGCTCTGACCACTTCAAACCTAGCCTCCATTACCCGGCAGCAAGAAAATTGCCGGCCACCCATTACTGCACGTAACGAATCACAGCCGTACGCCACGGAAAAGGCAAACTTACGTGGACATGGCGACCAACAACGTGAGGCCAGATCTTTCCGGAGGGAAGAGGATCCACGACGACCCGACTACACAGATTCTGGGGAAATGGACCCCCAGTGGCGCCCAACACAAAACCTAGCAGAGAGCATGACAAGACTAATGGAGGGAAGCGTTCAAGCCGCAATACACGCAATACAAGGTCATCACAGGATGCCCACAAGAAGAACGAGAGCGCTGCCCACTTACTCAGGCCTGGAATGGGAGGATCCAGTCAACTTCCTGGATGAGCTCGAGGAGGCGATGCTCCATGAAGACATCCACGGCAGGGATAAAGTGAGAGTAGCTATAGAACAGCTCGAGGGCCAAGCCAGACGCACCCTGGAGATGTGGAAGTCCCACAACATCACATACGAGTTCTTAAAGGAAAAGCTCCTGCGGCAGTTCAACGACACTGCCACCCTGGGGAAGCTACGCTCCAGGTTACACGGTGAGAGACAAAAAGACGACGAACCCGCCGCCGTTTTTATACAACGCAAAATTGGACTCTGGCTGAGGGTAGAACGGTATACGCCGGAAGAAGAGATGGTTATGGAGGTGCGCGAGCTCCTGCGACCGGAACTAAGATTCGCAACTAGAAATGTCCCAGTGGCCACGATGGAAAGCTTGAGCCGAGTGGCTGAAAACGCCGAGGGTGACTACAGGGAATTTCAGAGGCAACTCCGACCGCTGCCGAGGCCAGCCACCATCCCGCCTGCAAGTAATACTACCAATAGTCTACCAAAGTGCCGCAAGTGCCCGGGATTTCACTATCACCGAGACTGCCCCACCAACCAAACTCAGTCAGAGCCCCAGCAAGGCAACTCCCATTTCCGCGGACACGACTCCAACCAGCGAGCCAACCCCAATTTCCGTGGACACGACTCCAACCAACAGGGAAACCCTAACTTCCGCCAACAAAACGTCCAGACAGGGGGTAATAACTTCCGAGGGCATGGCACCAACTCAAACAACCCTAGCCAACAAGCAGGTCCAACCAATAACTCAGGCCCTGGACAGACATCCACGGCACCATCACAGCAACGAAGTCAGTCAACCACACGGCAAGAACCCCGCAATGCACCGCCATCGGGAAACTCCCAATGGGTCGGGCAGAACTAGGGCGCCCGGCCCCACCGCTGGAAATTAACAGCCTAGAATTGCCAACCAAGACAGAGGACGCAGTGCTGCAACTACAAGCCACAACCTTGGTGTCTCCACCACCGACCAAGAAGAATGAGATTGACGAAGCTACAGCCAAGCAGGAGCAGGACACGCATCAACCACGCCCGTTGACACCACGGCAACAAAGCAACAGAGCCGCCGCCTTTGCTTTCCTTTGCCCGGGCCGCCCGGACAGGCGGTCACCAGTCAACACCGTGACGCAAGATGCTACCTCCCTCAGCTCAGACCAGTCAACCGCGCTCATTCCTCAGCCTCAACCAGGTGAACAGGAACCCAAGGAAGCGGCTAGTATGGACGCCTTCCCGGACCAGCAGGACGCTGGACCTTCCTGGAAGGATAACAGGTCAGTATTGCCAACCACTGCCCCACTAATAGCCTCTGTATTCCTCGACAAGGTATTCCCGCCAACTCATACCCGAGATGTCAGCACGAAGCCATCTCCCCCGAGGTCACCTCCACTCGGCCTGCCAGGCCCCGAGCCGCCTCCCAGGATTCAGTCCAGCCAGACTGACCTACTCAGACAATCTCTGCAACAGACCACCGACATCGATGATGACGATACCGAAGATGACGATCCCGAAGATGACGATACCGAAGATGACGATCCCGAAGATGACGATACCGAAGATGACGATCCCGAAGATGACGATACCGGAGATGACGATACCGAAGATGACGATACCGATGATGACGATCCCGAGGATCCAGGTCATCCAGCCCCACCAAGGCTCGCAGCTCCTACTGTCACAGGACCAGTAGCGCCCGCTGCCCCAGAGCCAGCAGCACCCGCTGCCCAACAGCCAACCACGCCTACTGCCACAGGACCAGTAGTGCCCGTTGACCAGAAGCCAGTCACGCCTACTATCACAGGATCAGTAGTGCCCGCTGCCCAACAGCCAACCACGCCTACTGTCACAGGACCAGTAGCGCCCGTTGCCCAGAAGCCAGTCACGCCTACTATCACAGGATCAGTAGTGCCCGCTGCCCCAAAGCCAGATGCCAACGCACAAGTCTACATCCGTGGATCTGGTACCTACTTCCGTGGACATGGCGACTATCTACGTGGACATAGCACCACAGCCGCCGCTAAACCAAAATTTCCAGCCCGCCGACTGCCCCCAGTCGTGCCTGGCCCATTCACCTCAGCCAAGAGGAAACAAACAAACAAGAATGAGAAGTCCCCGGCGCTGTCAGCCGCACCGCCGCCGCCAGCAGACCCTGGGCCTTCTACGTCAAGACAAGAGCAGCCGCTCGACACGACGCCCATACTGTTCCCGATGCCGTTCTGGGCGAAGGCCGTGACCACGCCTGGCCACGACCGACAGCAGCCATCCGCCAGCCAGATGCCTGTCCCAGTCCGGACACGAGTATTCGTCAACTCGAACGCCAGCCCGAGCTCAGCCGGCTCCGGCGCACCGCTCCAGGATCCCGCTACCTTAGCACGTAGCACAGCAGGACCTAGCAGCCCCCACGAGGCGCTCCAGTATCCCACTGCCTTAGCCCGCAGTACAGCAGGACGTTGCAGCCTCAATAAATCGCTCCAGTCTCCCGTTGCCTTAGCAAGCAACACAGCAGGACGTTGCAGCCTCACAGGTTCGCTCCAGAATCCCGTTGCCTTAGCGAGCAACACAGCAGGACTTAGCAGCCCCCCAATTCGCAACAGGATCAGGCAGCCCCGGGCGTCGCGGAGACGACGTCCAGAAGAGCGAAACTTGCGATAATATACCAATGTAAATAATTCGACGCCACAGGGCGAAAACTTTGTTCAACTAGAATACATTTATGATTTGTCACATAAAATACTTTAATTTTAAATATCTTGTTTTACCTAAAATATCTTAGTGGACCTATTATTAGTTACTTATATAAAATATCTTACCACACTTAATCTTAGTCTATATATGTTAAAATATCTTAGTTGTTGAAATATCTTAACACTTACTCTTAGTTTATAGTTTTGAAAATATTGTATCCACTCACTCTTACATTATATAATTGAAATTATTGAACTGAAACATAACCTGTATGCCTTTATTAATGTTCAATAAAGTCACAAAAAAGGGGGGTGGTGTCATCGGCGTCGGCGTCGCGAACAAGTTATGACTTGTCTAGCGCGCTGTGCTCATGTTTTAGTCTTCTGCCGAAACAGAAGTCATTTGAGCACAAAAAATAGTCTTCTGCCGAAGCAGAAGTCATTTGAGCACAAAAAAAGTCTATATAAGAAAACACTTTTTCTCAGCGAGGAAGTAGTGATCGATCCTTCAAGTAGTAATGTTCCAGCCTTCAGCAACTAATAGTCTTCTGCCGAAACAGAAGTCATTTGAGCACAGACGCCAACGCCAATGCTGATGAGGTTATCCCTTCCTCTTGTGTTGTAACCAGACAGTGTGTTTTAATTGAGTTTTATTGTGTTGAGTGTCAAGTGGCAATGCATACCCGGAGTGGCAAGGCAGTAGGCACTGGGGTCGAGAGCGACGTCTCCACGTCGGCCCCCCCTCACTGCACGACGCCCCTCACAGCATCTGACCACGAAGTGCTCCGCCAACACGACGCCCTGACAAGGGGTACGGGGGTCACGCCCGACGTCTCTACGACGGTGGCCCCACACTGCACGACAAGCAACACAGCAACCCGGCTCGGCGAGGTAAGCATGTCCTCTGATTTCTCCACAGGCACAAGTGCTACGCATGGCGTCGCGACGACGGCGCCCCACTACTGTGCGTCGCCGGGCTCAGCGCCTAGGCATAGCGAGGCAGGACTCGCCACCAACATAGGACACGACACTGGGGTCACGCACGACGTCATCACGACGGTGCCCCCTCGCTGCATGGCACGCAGCGCAGCCACCTGGCACGAAGCCCAGGCAACAAATATGGAATGGAGTAGCAACGATTCTCAGGCGATGCCCCCCTACTGCATGGAGCGCAACGCAGCATCGTGGCATGGAAACTCGGCGATGGAACAGAGATTGGGTGGTGATGATGATATGGTGATGCCCCCTCGCTGTATGGTGGACCCAACAGCATCCCGGGCCAACGACGATTCCTCGACGCTGGGAGATCGCCGCTTCGCTGGATTCGCTTCCACACATGGGGAAGCCTCCCACTCTGGCTCAGGGCTGCCCAGCGGTCAGTACACCATTGCTGCCACACCCGACTGGCCCCAACTCTTCAGCGACGCCTCGCTGACACCTCGCCGCCAGCTGGCCACCCCTCACTGTATGGTACCACCAACAGCAACCAGCCCAAGTCCAAGCACGCCGCCCAACGCACAGTACTTCGTCACGCCTACCTCGTCGGCCGGCGCCTACCACGTCACCCCGCCGTACCAGACGGCAAGACCTAGTGCTACGCCCCAAAGACAAATAGTGCTCCAAGACCAAACGACTGGAACGATCCCAGTCCCCTCTGCCGCCATAACGGACCAACCCCAACCGAGCTTGGGACTACCCAGCTATGAACAATTAGCGCAACTCCTGGCTCTGACCACTTCAAACCTAGCCTCCATTACCCGGCAGCAAGAAAATTGCCGGCCACCCATTACTGCACGTAACGAATCACAGCCGTACGCCACGGAAAAGGCAAACTTACGTGGACAATAGATACAAACAAACTAAAACAGAAGCCCATTGGGAGTACTATAAGACACTGCGTAATTATACAAAACAAGCTATCAAGCGTGAAAAGAGAGCCTACATTGATAGTGCTCTGAGACAAAAAAATTCTAAAGCAACATGGAATACACTTCGTAACCTTAATATAGTAAATAATTCAAAAAGCTCTGAATTTCCTCCGTCTTTGATTGACGTAAATGCTGTTAATAAATATTTTATAAATACCCCTCAACTTGTCAAAACTAACAAGCAATTAAAGCTTATAGAAAAATATAATAACACCAAAATGAATCCGAACATTATCTTTAGATTTACTCCCGTTGATAGACACGAAGTTCTTAAATGCTTTAATACTTTGAAAAGCAATGCGGTAGGCTCTGATTTGATATCTCTCAAAATGTTTAAAATAGTTTTAAATTTTCTAATCGACCACCTTACGTATATAATTAATAGCTGCCTTAACTCCTCTATCTTCCCTGATGCGTGGAAATTAGCAAATGTTATTCCTCTTGCAAAGACATTAAACCCAGTAGATATGACTCACTTAAGACCGATTAGCTTATTACCCATGTTGTCCAAGGTTTTGGAAAAAATTATGCATAGGCAAATTAGCAAATATGTTTTTGAAAATAAAATTATTCCTAATATTCAATCTGGGTTTAGAGAATGTCATAGTACGACAACTGCACTTACAACGATTGTAGATGACTTGTTACGAGCTTCTGATGAAAGTAAAGTTAGCTGTCTTATATTGTTAGACTACAGTAAGGCGTTCGATACAATGGATCCCATTTTATTTTGTGATAAACTTAAATACTATGGGTTTAATGAGCACTCAATCACACTACTCCAAAATTATCTTAGCGGGAGATCCCAGAGAGTATATTATAATTTAGAATATTCAGAACCTCTGTTGTTAACACAGGGAGTACCGCAGGGATCCATACTCGGACCGTTGCTGTTCTCTATATATATATATATATATATATATCAGACTTTCACTATGTGGCAAAAAAATGTCAAATTCATCATTATGCTGACGATACTCAGGTCTATTTTTCGTTTGAACCTGGTCAAAACAATATATCCTCTCTATTAAATACAGAATTGGAATCTCTTGTTGACATATCAACTGCTCATAATTTAAAGCTTAATGCAGGTAAATCATCTGTAATTTTTTTTGGTCCAAAAAGTAAAAGAGTCTCTGCGATGGCTACTGTCAATATACATATTAATGGAGAATATTTGCTGGTCAAAACTGAGGTTAAGAACTTAGGATTGTGGATGGACTCAGATTTAAGATTTACTAAGCATGTTAATCAAATATGTCAATTTTCTTATAATACTCTTAGACAACTCTTCCCCCACCGAGATGTTATGAGTTCAAAGCTAAAATTGGAATTGTGTGAATCCCTAATTATCTCCAAGCTATCTTATTGTGACAGTGTCTACGGACCTGCACTGCTAGCAAATGACAGTAACAGATTACAGAAAATTCAAAATTCGTGTTTCAGATTTGCCTTTGGTATCCGTAAGTATGAGCGTATAAGCTATAAAATACATGAAATGGAAAAACTAAAATTAGAAGATTTACGTAAACTCCATCTCTTAAACTTAACTCACAAAACTCTAATTAATAAAGAACCTCAATACCTATATAGAAAATTAATGAAATTCGAATCTGTACACAACTTCTCCACCCGGAATTCCAAACTCTTAGTAATACCCAAACATAAAACTGCAGCATTTAAACGTTCATTTAGTTATATTTCCTGCAAATTATATAATACTCTTTCACCAGCATTCTATAATTACTCGCTGCAAAATTTTAAGAAAAAATTGAAAGCTTATTTGTTGTCAGAAAGACGCGTATAGTAATGTTAGAGCTGGCAAAGTATATAGGGGCAAGATAAGTTCAAGTATTAATTATTTATTAATTGTTTATGTATGCATGTATACACTATGTATCTATTTTCATTTGTAGTAGAAAGTAAATTCTCTTTCAAATTATATTGTAGCTAAATAATTGACTCATTGCATTATATTTATATTGTATTGAATTCTGGTTCTTCTTTGTTTGTCTGGTTAAGTTTAAAAGCGCCCATTTTGGGTGAGACTTCGCCAATTCATTCTATTATTTATGAATATAATTAACTGTATTCAACTGTATTTAATTTTTTTTTAAGAATGAATAAAGTCGCTTTATTATTATTATTATTATTATTTCTTCCTGCAATACTTCTATCCGTTTATATGGTATCCTATAAGGTGCTTTACATATAGGTTTCGCTCCTATCTCCAGAGTTATTCCATGTTTGACTTTAGTCGTGCTAGTTAGAATGTCATCATCTTCCATGAACAAATCAGAATATCTACGTAATAACTTCTTCAGTTCTGCCCTCGTCTCGTTATCCAGGTGAGCTAAGTCAAAACCTTCGTCTATCCACTTATCACTAGTTACATCTATTTTTCCAACAACAACCTTGTTCTCTGTTATTATTCGTGTCTCCTCGCCTCTTATAGCTGTGCCAATCTTCTGTCCCTTCGTTATCTTCACCTCCTCACATGAAAAGTTTATTATCCTCATGGGCACGATATCTCGATTCTCAACGACTGTGCACGCGACGTGCGCGTCCTTATGACCTAACTCTACAGGTTCGCATACCAGCACCTCTCCGCTAATATTTTGCTTTGTCTTGCCCAAACACCTAATCTCCGTCCTGGGGGGATAGTGACTTCTTCTACCGATAAAATGCTCGACTCTCTTCTCGTACAAGCCTTCTCTTTTCCATTGGTCATGCCCTTACTTCTACGGTCATGTTCTTCATTAACTAGTGTATGCCAATTTTCTAACCTGGCGATTGCATTTTCTGCTTTCTCTAATCTATCCTGTAGGCATTTAATTCCTTGTCCCCTAGATTTTTCATCAAGCCCGACTAAAACGTCCTCCGATGGCCTGTCGCTGCTATTAGTCCGTGAGTTCTTTATCATAGATTCTTCATCTGTTGTTTCTTTAATTTTTGTTACCTCGTTTCCACCCGTAGCATTTTCTTCATCATCCTCGTTTGCGCTGCGATACACCTGAGCCGTAACGTATATTGGATTATTTTGCCTTCCTGATCTGTTATAAAATTTTTCCACTTTCAGCAGCCAAGTTTTCCATTGCTTTCCATCTTCGTCATTATCTTCCTCCCTAGCCATTTTCACTTCCTCCTTTGAAAGCTCCTGCTTATTTTCCAATTCTGGGCCAAGATGTTCCGGTAGCCCAGGAACTTCCATATTTCCCGGTAGCTTCTCCAGAAATTCTCCGTTTGATTCGATCACCGGCTCTATCCCACAACTAATACGAACCTCATGAGCTGATAGAAAATCCCGTCCTAATAGTATCTCCATCTCTCCCAAAATATCATCGTCGCATACGACAAACTTCCCTTGCATGCGCATTTTTGACACCGGTGCTACGAAACTTACATAAACTAGGCCGTAAGTTGACAGTGCATGACCGGTAATTCCGGTTAATGCAATTTCCTCACTTCCCTGTATTTCCATTTCCTCTTCTACAATTACCTTTTTCTGAATTAATGACACAGCTGCTCCTGTATCTATTAAACAACTACGAAGTTTACCCCTAAGATACAGGGAAACTACATAAGGACTCTGGTCTTCCTCATCCACTATACTAAGTGCAGGTATTGTGGCCCTGTCTAATCGGCTGCCCACCGACATATACCCCTCGCAGTCTTCATTAGTTCCTTGGTTACCCTCTTCCTTGGAAAAGGTGGTTTGGCCTCCCCTGCCTGACAAGAATGCCAGTTGGCCTCCTAACCGGGGCATGTTAAAAGGCTTTAGTAGTTTAAGGATGAGGAATGCACCTTTTGCGAATCTTCCATACCACTAGCTACGTTTCTTGGAACCTTTGGTATAGCGCCCATGTTTCTATTTCCTGCAGCAAATCCTGGTCTCTCAGGTTGTGTCCTAAAATTACCTTCTAGTCTCGCCTCTCCGTGGCCATATTCGGTCTCTCGTCTCGTATCGTGCTGATGAAGGAAATTTGCCAGTCTCCCGTCTCGTCGTCCTTGATTTCCTTGATTCTCATGCCGTCTGAACTTACTGCTTGGGCCGCCTTTGCCCTTATCCTGAACATCAGTTCTCGTCGTCCAACCTTCATTTGTTCCTCTAAAATTTTGACCTTTATTATGCCAGGTTTCGTTACTTCTCTCTCTACCTCCTAGTCCGATGGTGTTTCGCTCTCCTCTATTTTCCAAGTGTCGGTTGGGGCATTCTCTTGCCCAATGTCCGGGTTGATTACACAAAAAACAACCATTCTTATCTCCTTGTCTCCGGGGGTTCTGCCGATTATTGTCGCATTCCCGTGCCAAATGTCCCGTTTTCCCACAGGTGTAACAATTTACTTGCATTACTCGCTGCCCAGAATTTCTACCTTGTAACATCCTTACCGTGGTCTCGTGTAGCTTCACTAACTCTTCTGCTTTATCCAAGGTCAATTTCTCCTCCTTGAACAATAGAACGCCCACTTCCTTCATAGTTTCTTTTCTCAGACCGATTTTAAACTGATTTAAAATAAGATCTTGGCTTTTTTTCTTTATTCCTGGCTGTTCCTGTGGTGTTGCGGCACTGAGATCCTCCTCCAAGACCCTCGCTCCGGAAATCCTGAGTCGAGTGCAAAAGGATGAGACGCTCTCGTCGTGCCTCTGATAATACTTACCTAACTTAAATTGATTCTCTCCCGGCAAACTAGTTTCCGCAAAATTATCAATTAACTTGGCCTTTAATGCCCGAAAATTTAACCCCTCTAGACTCGAATCTGACCTTAAAAAATCATAAGCTTCCCCTACACATTTATATTTCAATAACTTTAAAGATTCTTCCTCTGTCCACCCATCTAGTTTGGCGCGCTGCTCCAATTTCCCTAAATACCTGTTTACGCCCTTACCACTAAAGTCATCCACCGTTGACGCTATCATCCCCAACGAGTACATAGCTGGAACCCGGGAAATTGTTCCAAAATTCGAGGGCAATCCGGATGTCCCCTGGCTTGTTGGCGTTACAACCGGAGTCGTAACCGACAGTGTAACTGCTGTAGTAGTAGTGTTAGTAGTATTAGTAATGGGGTCCATTTTTCCTACTTAACTATAGCTATAAGCACAAACCTGTTTGTTATATATAATTCTTCAGTTATTTTCGACTCTCCCTGTATACGCAAAGTCCCACTCAATCTAGTTTTTATTACTAAATAGGGGAGCGAATTCGAGACTCTATCGTGCCGTTTTTTTTTCTGGCGTAGAACCAGGTCAAACATGGTAGGTTTTGTTAAGCATGTCACTGGGCATATGAAATCGTATTTCACGACATTTTTTCGTGGTCTGGACCTTTTTAAATTAAAAAAAAGGGAAAATATTGCATTTTAAATAAAATGTGTTTTTTTTTGTTTCCACCGTCATATCTTCAAAACTAATGTTGCTATCGACGTTGGTTTTTTATTTCAATTAAAGTACACACAATAGCGCTTTTAACTGTACTAATGGTTTTTACACAGTTCGCAATTTCATTTATTTAAAAATTAGGAAAACTAGATATTTGAATTTTACGTATTACAATTTTCACCAATCGATAAACTTTTTTATTTTTGAAAATTTTTATACACATACAGTGAAGCAAACATTAGAAAAGTTTTTGATATAATTATTTTTTTCCCAATGTGTATCGTTTGGCAACAGCGATTTTTTTTTAAAGCGCGGTAAATTAGTCATATGTATTATTGTAGGTCAAAATTTCCTTAAAAAGTAGGGTATTTTTCAATATAACTTAGCAGAACCTCAAAACCGTCCAATGTACATTATTCAAACTTCAGTGAATAATTTACAATAGACACATAATGAATACATATTTTCTCAAATTTTCTCTGATCCGCCATTTTCGAGATTTCGCGGTTAAAATGAGGGGTCAATACATTTGAATCGTATATTAGTAGTTTGCGGGATTTAGAGTATACGTATAAATAGTTTTAAATAAATGCGATGCTGTAGAATATTCGCAATTTAGTTTTCTAAAATAATGGAGTGCATTATGTGTAAGAAAATTGCGCGGGATGATGACAAATATGTGGTACCAAGACCTAGGATACAAGGTTTGTTGTCACTAATATCTAGTGCTGAAAAAAGACGACATCGCGGAAATATTGTGTCAGAAAAGATATTTTAAATGACGAAATTTAATTAAAATATCATATAGACTGTCGTATAGGTAGACAAGTTTTGAAAACATGAACGTTTTTTGCAATCATACAGTGCCGCCGCGCCGCACCGATTTGCAACAGATGCTGCACAGTATTTAATCGAATACGAAATATTAATAATAGATGGAGGATTTAAATTAACAGAAAAAGTAGTTTCACTACATAAACGTCATTCAGAAATGACCAAAAATCTATTTAGCAAACAGCAAGATATACCAGGATGATTTTGCATGCAATGTACGAAACTAAATTTAGCAAACAAACATTGGTGAAATTAGTTGATATAGATGTATTAATTTTACTTACTCTCCTTTTTTCACTAGTACACAATTTTTGTAAATATGGAAGGTAGTGCAGTTTATGAACTACAGTTTGTTCTTGTCTTCATTGTTTTACTGGTTGCGACACCACTAATGGTTTTTTTTTAATATTTAAAAAATCTGCGTTTGATGTTCTTAAAGAATATTGTTGCTTTTAAAAAATTATCGGAATTGCCATTGCTGTCTAAAGACGAAGCTTTAAAAATCTTTACAAAGTTGATTCTAGTACTGCACAAAAACAAAAGTAAACAAATTCAGATATTAAACGACCTAAGGATCAAATTAGCAACAACAAACGGAGCTTCCTTCAACTGAAGGTGTTAACGTACGTTACATTTTCAATTCATCACACACCCTGTACATCAACTTAGTTAAAATCACATTTTCTTTACAAACAGCCATATGGTAAAAATGCTCTAGTATATTTATGCCTGTGTACCTACTTAGGTACGTGGCTTACACAGAAATAGCATTAAGGGAAATGCAGATGCTAAATTGCTGAACTAAGGGGTATGTACGGCACCCAGAGTGACCCATCGACCACCCAAATTGCGGGCACACATTCATAGCCCTTGACTACCAGGCATATGGAAATTGGCGCCGGAGAGTCGTCTGACAAAATAATTAAGAGTGGTTAACAAACTCACGATTTTTAAAACAGACGATTTTCTGGGAGTCGAAAAATGTATCTTGTCAGAGATTGACGTACAAATTTTATTTTGTAAGTAAGTTATTTTGTTTTTGTAAATAAAAAACTAAACTAAATCGCGACGCGCCGTGAATTAAAATATACATTTATAAAAGTGTACAGGGTGTGCAGTGAATATAGTGTCACTGGGCTAACAGTCAGGACTTGGTGAGATAATTCCAATTTTATTTAATTTTTGTTTCTTTTCGACAGTCACGGACTACACGCTGACTATGTTTTACTTCTTTTTTTTTTAATAGTTAAATTATCCGTTTCACTAAATTCTTTTTACGTCACGCTTATGGTTAATTTTTTTTTGGTTGTTTTATTTAATTTTTTTTTTCTCTAAGTTTGTTTAGTTGCTTTGCGTCGATCCATTTAACTACCTAGAATCATTCCCAGTTACAATGTTACTTCAAAAATTGTTTCTTATCTAAACTCGCTCATTAAAATTTTTTGTTTTTTTTTTTTGAATAAATACATTTTGTTAGTAATTTTTGTCTTTGGCACTTTAAATTAATTAATTATTCAGTGTACAAAGGATTCGTAACTTCATCAGTTACGATGCTCAATTAAACAACTGATTCTTTTGAATTTTATTTTATCGGGTTGTTATAATAATTTCGTTATAACTATTGCATGGGTGCATTAAATAATTAATTATTCACGATATCCAAACTCAGGGATTCGATAACATTTTACAGTTAAGGCTTGTGTCAATGTATTTGTTGTTATAATTTTCTTTTTGTTTTGGGAAATGTAAATACTCCCAGAGCTACTATTACAATACAGTTTTTTTTTATTCAATTAATAAATAATTAAGTTAAGGCAAATTGCCCAGTTAACGTTTGTTTTTTCTATTTTATTATTTTTTGTTGTTGTTTTGGGGAAATTTAGATCATCTCAAAACCACGGCTAGTTCATTTTGGTCCTTGTTACGACGCCCAATTGTTTATTCAAAGTTTTTTTCATTTTTTTTTTGTTCACCATCGGTTACCCCCTCTTATTATTATTATTATTACGCCAAATTATTTTATTTTACTGTTTGTTTTTGGTTCCTAGCATTTTTTTAATTTTGTTTTGTTGTACATAGCCGAGGACAGGCAATAAATCTCGTAATAGTAAAATTGATCTTTTACTTTTACCAGAAAATAGTACCATTTTTTTTTGAGCAGTTGGCGGGGGATGGTCCTCGACTGCAGTTTAAGATCACAGTGCCTATCCGTAAAGAACTCACCCTGAGAGTCGACTAGATCGCTTCCGCTTTTGTGGTGCTACTGGCGCCCAAATAAATTTGTAGCATTCACGCTAATTATTTCGTGCTGGGAATTGTCGCTATCGAAACGCGACCGACGTCGACATGGCGCCCAACGTGGGGCCATCTAACTAATTCGGCTCAGGAACCGCGCAGCTAACCAATCCACCGGGACCCATTGTAATCCTTGTAGGAATTTTTTTTCTTACAATTTTTTTTCTCTTCCTTCTTATTGATCTACCCATCAACCCTACATCGTATCTGTCGAGTACGTCTGACAGCATTCCACCTCTTCAGTCATAGAAAAGTTTCGTCCCCATAACTCTCGTTTCGAGAACAGCCATATCAAATTCGCGGTTTCTAATTTCTCGTCAAGCCTTCTCTGGCACTGCGCTTACCTCAAAGCAGGCGCATCTTCCAATGGAGCGGGAAAATCGAGCCGTTATAGTAGATCAGTCCGGAGGGACGGGCGATACGGAAATAGGCAGTGATCTTTTGTTGATGGACCTACCAGTACCCCATCAAACGTCTACACCTCTCATACCGAGAACGAGTCGACATGTAACCATCGCCTCGGACAGGTCTGCAGAGCGTAGTCTGTCTACTGCTATGGAGCGCACGTTCGCTCAACTGTCGGAGGCTCTCGTCTCAGCGCTCAGGAGCGTGAACCACCCTCCAGCAATTCAGCCTCGACCCTTGCCACTCCCTGAGTTTCGTGGTCTTATCCATGAGAGCGCTCGTGAATTCGTTTACCGCATGGACCAGCACTCTCCAGATCAACGACCCTTACGCACAGCTGACTCTGGCAACAGACCAGTTGAGGGGAAATGCCAAAAGTTGGTATGAGCCCTACCGGTACCTCATATCATCATATGAAGTGTTCGTGGAGCGCCTGTTCTCTAGGTACCAAGCTACGGAACAGCTGGCGCACGCCACCACTGTATTGTACGGAGAACGACAGAAGGTGGAGAGCGTGGCCGTATTTGTGACTCGAAAAATGAGTCTATTCAAGCGGGTCGCCCCCGATCAGCCGGAGCAAACCCGAGTCACGGTGGTGCTAGACCAGCTACTCCCGGAATTGCGATCGCGCATCCGGGGCCGACCCTATCGCTCCCTCGAGGACCTCGTCGCAATAGCTTCGAAGGTCGAGGAAGATATGCGTGAGTCCACTCCTCAAAGGACTACAGAACGAAGCTTCTCTGACACATTACGCAACAGGCAAAATCACCACACCAATCAACAGGTACGGTCTTCAGGTCGGGGGCCAAGTACCCCATGTAGGTACTGTCCGGGACAACAGTGGCACTACCACAACGAGTGCCCCAAAAATCCGTACCGGCAGACCCGTCCGGAGGCGAGTAGAGAAAAGAGTCGGTCTCGTCGCCCTCCTCAATCCAACCAACGAGAAAATTCTCGGAGTCAGGAGAACTGGAGAAGCAACCCTCCACGAGGCAATAACCCTCCTCTTGCGAGAGAGAATGGGTACGCGCACGGTACCATCCGTCGTACCGTAGATGCCACCGCCACTTCGTATGATCATGACCGCCAGGGAAACTGGCGAGCCGAAGGAGTTACCAGCCGCGACTCCTCGGCGAACGCACAAAATCAGGCGGCTTCCAATATGTGAAGCAGACCCAAAACTGCAAAGTCCGCCGGAGGGCGTTAAACTCAGCCTGGACCTCCCATCGGCAGCTCTCCGAGGTCTCCCCCTCTCACGACCCTTCTCACGGAGCAGCTGACGAGAACCACCGGGGGGCGTTAAACTCAACCCGGTCAATCTCCCACAGGTCCACCATGGGCCAAGCCGTTCACACTTCGAGCGTTCCCCACCGGCAGGTGTTAAATGCTCACGTCAACCCCCAAGGCCTCTCACCAGAGGACCGACATTCCCAAAATCCAGGAACCCGTTCCGGGTCATCGTACGACGACCGTTCCATCACTCAACTGAATGGCGTCGACAAAAACTCATCGCCTTCCCCATGGCCCTCGCTTCCGGCATTCTTTTCAGGCCCATTCCGTCCCCGAGAAGTATCCGATTTTCGAAACGACCCCGAACATATGTCTGTCGAAGCAACAATGGTCACTCTCGCCAAGCCAGGCAAACCTAATATTCACTCAGGGGATCCTTCCCATTTACCAAGGCCAAGCGAACTTAACATTCAATCGTCAACCGTTGGAGTTGATGCCTTCTCTTCACCCTTTACCGGTACCAACCTCCAGGTCACCGAAAACTCCCTTAAGCCAAGCTCCCCCAGCACCGGCGACTTGACCAACCTCATTTCATCTAAATCATTACCGACAGTTCAGAAAATTGAACCGAATCTTAACAGGGCCCGGTGCGTTGCGCCGACCGTATTCTCTTCTACTCTCCACAGGGAGAATTTCACACCCAATTCTAGCAGCAGTAGCCGCCACCAATCAGGCGACGAATCGGAAGAATTCGTTCAGCCCATCTCCATTTCTTGTCGCGATTCCAGCGACCATTCAGATTCCACGGGAACCCATCTCTACAAACACTCTTTCTCGGAACGACTGCCCTCGTCGACGGAGAGGCTGTTCGTTACCGCCGAGCTCACGCAGCTCCCTCGAATTTATATTCACATGGATGGGCAACGCCGTCCAGCCTTGATCGACTCAGGTGCGACCAGGAATATAATTAGTTCAAAATTAGCCACGGGACATCGCGCCGAACCTAATCATATCGAGTTCGGGATGGCTTGCAGCGCGAAAACCATACGTTCCCAAGGTGACATTTATCTAAATTTTACAATCAACGACATTCAGTATTCGGCGCGGTTTAACGTGATTCCAAGTTTGAACGAGGATATCCTCGGGGCTCCGTTTCTCCATGGCGAACGAGCATTCCTCGACTACGACAGGCGGTGTATATACGTAGGGACGGACAACCGACAAACCGTCTTCTGGGACCAAACAGACAGGGATTCGATACTCAGACCAAACCGCACAATTCATCCTCTTATTGATATTCCTTTCGAAGGGCGCGCTCTTCTCACGCCCCTCTTCGCAGAATTTGCGGACATTTTCTCTGACTCTCCAACCCAGGCAACGACCATAACGACTTGTCACAAGATTATCTTGAAAGATACCACGCCGATTCATGTTCGACCTTATCCCCTATCACCAGGGAAAAAGCAGATCCTTAACGAGCAGGTTGAGGAGATGCTGGAGGCGGGCGTAATTGAACCCAGTACTTCACCATATAGTTTTCCTCCAGTGATTATCGAACGTCCTGGAAAAAAGCCGAGGTTCTGTGTAGACTATCGAAGGCTGAACGCTGTAACGCTCGATGAAGCATCCGTGTTGCCTAAAATTTATGATACTATTAAAGACTTCGGGGACGCTCAGTATTTCACGCTGCTCGATTTAAAGAGTGGATACTGGCAGGTGCCCATGCACCCCCAAAGCAAGTCTTATACTACATTTTCGACCCCCGATGGAGCGGCGTACCAGTTCCGGGTAATGCCATTCGGACTGAAGACCGCTCCGTCTACTTTTCAAAAATTAATGACTAGAGACGTTCTGACCGGATACCTGCATAAGTTCGTGCAGGTATACTTAGACGACATCATAATTTTCAGTAAAGACTTGACTGACCACCGTAAGCATCTGCGGCTCGTTTTTGAACGCCTACGGACCCACAACCTCACCGTGTCCCCAGAGAAATGCACAATCGCAGCTCAGGAGCTAGATTACCTGGGACACACGATACGAGGTTATACGACTACGCCACAAGACAAACACCTCTTGGCCATTCGCGAATGTCAGCCTCCAGTCACCAAGAAACAGCTTCAAAGCTTCCTTGGTTTATTCAACTGGATCAGGGAGTACGTACCTAACGTATCTCTGTTAACGCGACCACTGACTAAGTTGTTGGCCAAGGAGACCAAGTTCAGGTGGGACAACGAATGTCAAAAGGCATTCGACGAACTGAAAGACGCCGCGTCACGACCCCTTAAATTACACCGACCCGACTTCACGAAGCCGTTCGTCCTACAGACTGACGCGTCCTTACTAGGACTTTCAGGCGTGCTATATCAGACTGGGGATAATGGAGAACGGAGGATAATATCCTACGCGAGTTCGACATTGTCGCCGACCGAGAGAAAATACCATATCAACGAACTGGAATGTCTAAGCCTCGTAACATATATTAAGAAATACGCGATTTACTTACAGGACAAACCGTTCGTTGTGCGTACAGATAACCGGTCACTTCTATGGCTCAACAAACATCGGGATCAAAAAACAAAATTCATGCGGTGGTCATTGTTATTGCAGGAATATTCGTTTACCATCGAACACTGTCCTAGAAGGGAAAATCTCCTGGCCGATTTTTTAAGCCGCCATCCCGATCCGACAGCCACGCGACCCAACGTAGACGAAGGACGAATGCTACTGCCCGAGGCAAATCACGCGAGCAAGTCAATAAACGCTTTATCGCAAGCCGCGTTAGTAGCTGACGTGACAGACGGACAACGACGATCACCGACCATTCAACACGCGATGGAACGCTGGAACCGCATCGTTCAAGATGGAGCACGCACGCCAGGTGACGCAAATTTTGAGAGGAGACACAGCGTCCAGGACGGCCAATTCTGGAGAGTGATGGAAGGATTGCATAAGCTATACGTACCATCTTCTCGACTGACCGAAGTGATAGCCCACCATCACGACACACCAGGCGCTGCTCACCCTGGCAGAGACGAGACGCTGCGCGCGATAAGAAGAGGCTACTACCACCCACGGCTGACCAAGGTGGTACGAGAATACGTGAAGCACTGTCTAGTGTGTCGAACGGTCAAAGCTCGTCACCTGCAACCCCAAGCACCATTTCGGACACATGCTCCCACAACGTGCTTCGAGACCATCAGCGTGGACATTCTGGGACCGTATGTATCTGCCGAAGGAACCGGGAACAGATACATCCTTTTGGCAGAGGATGTATTCTCAAAATGGGTGGAAGCTGAAGCGGTACCCGCAGCCAATGGAAAAGTGCTCGTGGACTTTCTAAAGACACACATCGTCTCGCGATATGGTATGCCGCGAGTGATAATATCGGACAGTGGAGGACACTTTAAAGGAGTGCTTTATACCGTCTGGTGCGAGAAAAATCACCTGGAAATCCGCTATTCAGCTCCATAGCACCAACGAGCCAATCCGGTGGAACGCCGAGTACAGGAGCTGAAGAAGATCATCCGTACATTAATTTTCAAGCAGAATCCAGAGCACTGGGATCATCATCTAACCGACGCGTTGCGCATTCTACGTACGCGAAGAAATGCCGCTACGGGACAAACTCCTGCATACGTTGTACTGGGATATGAACCACCACAGGCCGGAGAATGGGCTCTCCGAGCCTATCAAGATGAGCGCCGAAAACAATCCGAAACCAGCAGGGCTGAACGTATAGATCGCGTGCGAAGTCGACAGCGGACATACCAAGGGAGGTATGCCCCCGCAAACAAGGACACTCCAGTCACCTTCAAGGTTGGAGACCGGGTGATGGCCAGGGTACTTCGCCCCAATAAACGACATTTCGCCGCTGCATGGACAGGGCCACACCTAGTGATGGACAAGTTATCCGACGAAGTATACCATATAAGTAAGGGAAGAAACGGAACCGACGTTCACGTGGATGACCTCCGTGCCGCACCGCCGGAAGTCGATGAAATTCAATCGGGATCCGATTCGGACTTGCCGCCAGACTCCGAAGACTCGTCTGAGGGAGGACAAGATTCATCAGAGGAAGAGGGAATCGACGAAACTGCCAGACCCAAATCCTCAGAGGCCACCACCGACCAATTCACCGATACGGTGGAAGGTAGGCCGAGCTCAGAGCGAAATGTCAATCCCATGACACATGGTATACAAGATTCGAAAACCATCATTACTGATAGCGTCGAGAGTGACGCAACTGAGGAACCACCAGGATCCAGCGAACAGTACGACCGAGCCCGCGGAATAGCCCAGCAGCCAGGACCGAGCCGTCTGAACGAGAGCTTCTCCACCAGATGACGCCAAATCCACCGAGACAATCGCGAAACCGCCACCTTTCCGACGGGCATTCGAGTGCGCGACTTCGCGAAGACACTTGAGCACCATAGCAAAAGACAATAAAAATGCTCGCGAGTGCAGGAAATGACGCTACACAGCCGCCCGGATCCAGTGAACGACGGATCTGAGACAAAGTGCGCGAGTGCGTGAAACGACGCAACGTTCTCGCCTGGGGTCCAGTGACCGACGGAGCCGGGACAAAGTGCGCGGGGCGAAAATGTCCCGATAAACCATGAACGTAAATATTTAAAAAGACTACTAGTTAAGTGTTCATTGTCTTCTACGGAAGACAGCTCCACGGGAGCACATTGTCATATTATACAACTAGGTTAAGCATTCACTCTTCCTCGACGGAAGATAGCTCTACAGGAGCAAATTGTATTAGTTAAGCACGTACCATGTACTACCGCACACGTTTGTTATATGTAAGGCGTAAGGTATCCGTAGCCACCGCCTAGCCGTGACCTGTCTCTTCCGAAAGAAGGGGGGTGTTAACGTACGTTACATTTTCAATTCATCACACACCCTGTACATCAACTTAGTTAAAATCACATTTTCTTTACAAACAGTCATATGGTAAAAATGCTCTAGTATATTTATGCCTGTACCTACTTAGGTACGTGGCTTACACAGAAATAGCATTAAGGGAAATGCAGATGCTAAATTGCTGAACTAAGGGGTATGTACGGCACCCAGAGTGACCCATCGACCACCCAAATTGCGGGCACACATTCATAGCCCTTGACTACCAGGCATATGGAAATTGGCGCCGGAGAGTCGTCTGACAAAATAATTAAGAGTGGTTAACAAACTCACGATTTTTAAAACAGACGATTTTCTGGGAGTCGAAAAATGTATCTTGTCAGAGATTGACGTACAAATTTTATTTTGTAAGTCCTGAACGTCTCATCGCCGATTCCGCAGATACAACCAATTCCGAAGATACTGTTTCTTAGATTTCCTTTTTGTGTAGTGCCATTTTAAAATTTTATTTCATTTTTTAAGATTCATATACAGAGTGCTTTTTATTATATGACTGAAACGGGGCTAGCTTCCCCAAATCAAAATAAAAAACTAAACTAAATCGCGACGCGCCGTGAATTAAAATATACATTTATAAAAGTGTACAGGGTGTGCAGTGAATATAGTGTCACTGGGCTAACAGTCAGGACTTGGTGAGATAATTCCAATTTTATTTAATTTTTGTTTCTTTTCGACAGTCACGGACTACACGCTGACTATGTTTTACTTCTTTTTTTTTTTAATAGTTAAATTATCCGTTTCACTAAATTCTTTTTATTTAAATTTTTTTTTTTCTCTAAGTTTGTTTAGTTGCTTTGCGTCGATCCATTTAACTACCTAGAATCATTCCCAGTTACAATGTTACTTCAAAAATTGTTTCTTATCTAAACTCGCTCATTAAAATTTTTTGTTTTTTTTTTTTAATAAATACATTTTGTTAGTAATTTTTGTCTTTGGCACTTTAAATTAATTAATTATTCAGTGTACAAAGGATTCGTAACTTCATCAGTTACGATGCTCAATTAAACAACTGATTCTTTTGAATTTTATTTTATCGGGTTGTTATAATAATTTCGTTATATTATAACTATTGCATGGGTGCATTAAATAATTAATTATTCACGATATCCAAACTCAGGGATTCGATAACATTTTACAGTTAAGGCGTGTGTCAATGTATTTGATTTAAATTGTTATAATTTTCTTTTTGTTTTGGGAAATGTAAATACTCCCAGAGCTACTATTACAATACAGTTTTTTTTTTATTCAATTAATAAATAATTAAGTTAAGGCAAATTGCCCAGTTAACGTTTGTTTTTTCTATTTTATTATTTTTTGTTGTTGTTTTGGGGAAATTTAGATCATCTCAAAACCACGGCTAGTTCATTTTGGTCCTTGTTACGACGCCCAATTGTTTATTCATAGTTTTTTTCATTTTTTTTTTGTTCACCATCGGTTACCTCCTCTTATTATTATTATTATTACGCCAAATTATTTTATTTTACTGTTTGTTTTTGGTTCCTAGCATTTTTTTAATTTTGTTTTGTTGTACATAGCCGAGGACAGGCAATAAATCTCGTAATAGTAAAATTGATCTTTTACTTTTACCAGAAAATAGTACCATTTTTTTTTTGAGCAGTTGGCGGGGGATGGTCCTCGACTGCAGTTTAAGATCACAGTGCCTATCCGTAAAGAACTCACCCTGAGAGTCGACCAGATCGCTTCCAGCCAAGCGTGGTGCTACTGGCGCCCATACGAAATAAATTTGTAGCATTCACGCTAATTATTTCGTGCTGGGAATTGTCGCTATCGAAACGCGACCGACGTCGACAAAGGCACCTTTTACCACCCATTCTTAAGGTAAATATATATATTTAAATCATAGATTTCCTATCTAATACATTTAGTTAACTATTGCAGGTTTATGCATCAACTTAGAATATCCTACAGAATAATAATAATAATAACAATCTTTATTTAGCACAAACAGCTATTTAACACAGATGTAGTATACTTACTTAAAAATACATTTACAGTTACTACGTATTACAAAAAAGAAATACATTTCATTATTCATTAGTTTAGGATATAATATTTGTGGATTAATTATAATTAACTTAATATTTAACAATCAGCCTAATGCATAAAGTAAACTAGAATTATTTATTCATGAATTTATACAAATGTTTTTTAAACAGAAATACATTCTTCCCTTGTTTTATAAATTCAGGTAATTTATTAAATTCTGCCGCTCCGTTGTCGTATATGGAGGATTTTGTTTTCATTAAGTTTGAAAAACTAATATTTATATGATTTTTTTGCCTTGTGTTATAATTATGAATATCCCCTCGATGTTGAATATTTGATGACAAATATGTTGGTAGTAAATTATTGTGCAGTTTATATAAGAATATCAGTGTCTTGTACATTATATTATCTTTTACCGAGAACCAGTTTAGTGTACATTGCATTGTTTTTATATTAGTATATATATTACATTTTAAAATAAATCGCATACACCTATTTTGAAGTAGCTGCAGTTTAGATATATGGGTATCATTACACATATACAATATACTGGAACAATACTCAAAATGTGGCTTTATTATTGTGTTATAAATTGTTTTCTTGGTAGATGAAGTTAAATGTTTACTTACACGATAGGCGAATCCAAGTTTTTTTGATATTTTTTTGCATGTGTAATTTATATGGTCGTTAAATGTTAATTTACAGTCTATGATAATCCCCAGATATTTCATAGTTATTACCTTTTCAAGGTGTTCTCCGTTGTATTTAACACAAGTATCATCGACGTTCTGATTTAGATATTTATTAGATCCTAATATCATATATTTTGACTTTTTAGCATTTACCACTAGCCCGTTCGTTGTAAACCATTCGTTAATTATTTCCAATGTCTTGTTAATTTTTTGAATAACTTGCTTTAGATCAGATCCAGATAAATATATGATAGTATCATCAGCAAAGAGATGTATTTTGCATTCTTGCGAACCGATTAAAAATATATCGTTAATAAATAGCGTGAAAAGCATAGGCCCTAGTACGCTGCCTTGTGGTACTCCGTTATTATTTAAAAGTTTTTCAGACTTAGTATTATTTATTTTGGTTTGTTGGCTCCGTCCATGCAAATAGGACCTAAACCATCGATGCGCCGTGTCAACAATCCCAAAATACTGTAAAGTTTATTAAGTAAAAGGTCTCTATTGACAACTTCAAATGCCCGTTTTAAATCGAGAAAGACAGTTACTACAGCTTCACCTTTGTTTATGGAATATTTAAAATCATTAATTATTTTTTGTAAAGCCGTTTCACATGAATGATTTTCTCTAAATCCGGATTGGTTATCGTCCAGCAATTTATTACTGTTTATAAATTCAGTAAGTTGGTCATAAACTACTACTTCTAAAATTTTTTCCAGAGACGGTAATGTTTTTATAGGTCTATGCTCTTCCGCTAATTTCGTTCCTGAAACTTTAGGTACAGGAATTATTAGTGATGTTTTCAACATTTCTGGGAATTCTCCGCTATTCAACGATGTGTTAATAAAATGTAATAATGGATACCCGATGACTTCAAATGTACTTTTTATTAATTTAAAGTCAATTTCATCCTCAGAATATTTATTTTGTTGTTGAAAAATAATGTTACGTAATTTGGAGAGATTTATGACATTAAATTCTTTAAAAAATATATTTGGCTGTAAATCTCTGTTCTCAAAGAAAGCATTTCTATTAAGGTAGTGGACGTTATTTTTTAACCCATCTATAATTATATTAACACTAGAAATAAAATATTTATTAAGTTCTTCTTCCAAGTACATACCCACATAGCACACGATATGAAATGAACATTCAAAACTCATTGTCTACATTCAAACAATATTCAGAACTTCTTTTACATATAGCCGTAATATACATTTTGCGACGTACTTATATCAATATAGGAAAGATATTGCCAGTACGTTGTACGATATTCCTATATATACCTATAATATACATGAAATAATGTTGATTCTGCGATATACAAAGAATATTGTACGAATCTTCTCAAAAATTTACTGATGTGTCAAATATTATATAGATATACAATAGGCAATATTTATGATACGTACTTAATTCAATCTCTTTACAATTTACAAATGGAATATTTTTACAACATGATATTTTCGTATACTGTAGACATATACAAAAAGCTATATTAATTTTGAAATCTTTAATAAATATCACATAAACATTTAATGGATAATATATGTATATCATCATATAAATCCTGATAATGTACCAGTGGAACATTTCTGCAACATAGAATTCATGTTTGTATTTTTAATATTCAAAAAATGACATTCAAAAGTTGAACACATGTACACTACAGCTGTATGCAATAAAACACAAATTAAATTTTAGAATGTGGTGTAAACATATTGAGCCAATCGTTGGCACACGTAAATTATGTATACCCACCGACAAAGCAGTTTTAGCAACATTGCAACCGAAACTTGAAACAATATAGCTCTAGTAATATTGCAGAGCAATGTTACATTTTGCAAAGTACCAACAAGATTTATGCGGTTTTTGACTGATTTTGACAGCGTAATGCTGCATGCATTTGGGCTATATTACATAAAAATTATGGTAAGTTAAATATTAATTCTACGCCAGTGTCGGTATATAGTACCTATCTACCTCATAACAAAAACAAATCGATATTTCTCTATCTAGGCTTGGTTTAAGTGCATTTATAATTATCCCCTGTGGTGAATGGCATACGTTTTATAAATTATAAATCGTTAGTTAAAATTGTAGATATGAAATATGATTTAAATTTTGAATCCAGACTTTGAACTTGTGATCGTTTATTAAATAATAATGAATAATAAAAATGATAACTTATTCATCCCTTTTTCAATTTTCCTACTGTATTTAATTAATTAATAGCTATCGGCATTTCTTAAGCAGGTAGTTCGGACTTGAGAAATGATTATTTAATTACATTTTATCGTTATAATTAGATTTCCGCTTTCCATGTCGTTACAATCGTCCCCTTGTCGAATTTTTTAAATGCGCGCCACGTCCTTAGATTAGCGCATGCTCTTTGCCACCACAGGGCACAGGCTGTCAAATGTCGATTTCAATTCGTCTGTGTGTTGTTTTCCCGTGATTATTAATTATTATTAGTCCATGTGTGGGTACATTAATTGCATTGTAGTAAGTATTTTACAATTGTACACAATACAACTACCTACCACATAGTTTTAAGGATGACCCCCTTTGTTGTCATTTGCTATTTGCAGATATTTTATATTCAGATACTAAAGTTTAATGTATCCCTTTGTACTTACCTGTTGTTATAATAATGGCGGCGTTTGTAGGCACCAATTTTTTTTAAAAGAAACGGAGGTAGTCTAATTCGGAATGGTAACACTCTGCGAAAAGGAAGTTTGGTGGTCACCATTCAAACGGAACCAATTTGACAAATCATTGAAAAACAGGAGAAATCCCAGATGAAACTTGGACACTTTACGGGGTGTTTAAATCTTATTTTTAAGAAGGTAGGTTCGATCTATTTCAATATTAAGGTGCTTTTGTTTATTTAAATCACAACCATTGGTTTTAATTACAACATACGAGTTGTTATATTTATTCGTATTAATTTGCTTTATATCTATTTCAGAGGATTATAAAAAGCTGCAATTAGGTAAATGGAAAAAATCAGAAATCACATCTGATGTACAGAGTGAACAGAAACAAATCAAGGGACTATATGTACAAAAAGCATATTAGCCCTCCGAAAAGATTATTATTGTCAGATGAACATAGTGATATCGAAGAACGTATTGGAAGCCGTCGACTTCCCAAAGTGAAAGAAATGTTGTCTTTACTAGAAGTTGAAAGAGAATATGTGTTCTTCTAATAACTCTGGTAGGCATTTAAAATCACAAACACAAACATTTCCGAATTTCAAAAAAATGCCTATACCTATGTTTTGTTTTATGATAATATCAATTTGTTTAATTTATTTTTGATTATTTTTATTTTTTTCTGTAAGATGTGTTTATTATCTTATTTATTAACTTCATCAAGGACAGTTTTTAAATTGAAATACCTATTCAAATATAATTAATTGTTTTTTCTTTTATAGCTCGTGTATCCCCACCTCCTCTCTACTCAGGAAAAAAAATACCTTCTCCCAAAAATTGGAAAAGCCAAAAGAAAGTATTCAGCCAATAGTAGCAATCACAGGTGATGTGTTCAGAATGCCAAGTGGAGTTTCGCAATTACAAGTAGCACCATCGGCAACACCCGGACACTGGTTTTGAAAATGCAGTAAGCCCTCCAGTTTTTACTATTTTTTACTTACTGGTCAAATATTTCTTATAGTAAAATATGACAGTTTATAAGTTGCAAACAACATTTTTTTGTTAATAAAATATCAATCAGTTCATAAGTTGCAAAGCACATTTTTTTGTTTAAAAAAATGTCGATTTAAATTCTTGGCACAATTGTTATTTATTGCTGCAGTTCATTTTGTAACAAAAAATAAAAATATATTTAAAGTAACACAACTGTTTTAATTATAACTCTTCCTATTTTATAATTTAAGATACATAATTGTTACGACGATGTAAAGTAGTTAATAGAATAAAGTCATATTTTGCTCTGAACAATTTAAAACATAATTTGAATTAGATAAAACTTTAAGGTAACGTAATATGATTATCAGACTTTCGTAAATAACATGTTAAATATGACTATTAAAGCTGAAGTTTTCAGAGTGATAAATGTGTGATGCATTTTAAAATGGTTTCTAACAGATCTTATTATTAACGTAAAAGTATTTTTTTTTGCTAAGATATTCTTGGGCCTTTGTAAAGTATTGTTATGGCAAATGCAGTTTTATTGGTAGGTTTATTTAGCATTTGTGTGCTACATTCAATAAAATTTGATCAATAAAACATGTTTGAGTTTAACTGAAAAGTAATGGTAAAAACAAATTTTCCATGCAGTGTACATTGTGAGAAGCAATAAATATATATTTCGAAATATCTTTACAATATTTTTTCAGCATACATGCAGATCTACAAGACGTATGTGTACGATATGCTGTGGGATGAGAACAACCATTAGTATACAGGATGTTCCAGTAAAAAGTCTCAGGCTGGATATCTTCTAAACAAATAGAGACGTTTTAATTCTGTAAAAGCCAGTTTGTAGCACATAAATAGTGCTTCAATTTTGAATATAAATGAATGGTTTTTGAATATTTGAATATATCAATGTGTAGATGGTGCTGGGCTCTAAATAAATCTTATTTCTTTGGGAGAAACTTTAAAACCTGGTTTCTGTGGAAGGGAAATACATTTCTAAGTAGATTTTGTTCTTAAGAAAAAAGGCAAATCTAGCCGTTGAGATGTGTCCAAATATTGCCATTTGTTTCTATTGAATAGTTGTAATCTCTGAAAGATTTATTTAGTCTTTAAGGGGGACAATCTGTATATCATAAACTTTGAAATTTTGATTTATATTAAAATGCCTTAAATGTGATTTTTTTTTAAATCACTTAAATAGTGAAATGTTTCGGAAATAATTATTTAACAGGAGCAAATGGCAACGTTTGGATACAAATATCTCAAAAACAGTTGGATTTGCGATTTTTTTTAACAATATTTACTTAGAAATGCATTTCCCTTTACACAAACCACATTTCAAAGTTCCTTTCGTCGAAATATTTCTTGCTCAGTGTCATATATGTATTAAAAAATGATTTATATTTAATACTGAAGCACTCTTTATGCACTACAAACTGACTTTTACAGAATTAAAATATCTCTATTCATCTAGAAGATATCCAGCATGGGAGTTTTTATTGGGACACTCTGTATAATCTATTTTGAATAAGTATTAAACATTTATTCAATATACTATTGTTGCTTTGCAATATTGAAAGTATACATGGATAACATTGCCTATATGTAGGGAACACATTTGTGTATATTATAACTATATTGTAAAATAAATGTTTATTTCAGAATATGTTTACAATGTGTCACCAACATGTGTGTGTATGTTGCAGAAATATGTATAGTATGTGAAAACCTGTGACAAAACAACCAGTATACAACTTATTTTGAATCAGTATTAAATATTTATTCAATATACCATTGTTGTTTTGCAATATATTGAAAGTATACATGGATAATGTTGCATGTATGTACCGAAAAGGTTTGTGTATATTGTAACTAGATTGTAGAATGAATGTACATTTCAGAATATGTTTACAACGTGTCAGCAACATACATATGAATATTGCAGGAGTATGTATAAAATGTGAAAACCTGTGACAAAACAACCAGTATACAACTTATTTTGAATTAGTTTCAAATATTTATGCAATATACTAATTTTATTTTGGAATATGTATAGTATATCGTAGGAATATGAAAATGCTAATTGGGTACTTTTTTCCACTCCTCCTATCTTAAGAGAGGATATGTTATGACTGTCTTTTGGTTTTATTATATTTTTTAATGTTCGCCACATTAAATTTGGATTATTCTTTAGATTATCTATTTTATTTTCATAGTATTTTTGTTTTTCATTTCTTAAGATTCTTACAGCCTCGTTGCGATTATTAGTATAGATTCGCCAGTTTTCCCTATTTCCGTTTATTTTATACTGCTTATATGCTAGGTCTCTATTTTGTAATGCTTCTTTAATGACATCATTAAACCATTCATTATATTTCGTTGCTCGTTTTTTTATGGTCGGACACTCGTTATCCAGTGCAGTTTTTATATTAGTTACGAATGATTGAAATACATTATTAGTAGAAGTACAGTCATACATCCAATCAGCATCGATTAAGTTTAATGAAATTTTATTATAATCTAGTATTCTGTAATTTATTTCCTGGTACGTGGTCGCTTTATGACAGTTTAAATTTATACCTATAATTTCATGGTCAGTGTTTTTGGGTGTAATTTGCATATTTACCTGGACCTCATAGCAATTTGAGAACACCAGGTCAATTATTGACGAGCTCTTGTCAGTTATTCTTGTAGGCTGAGAAATAAATTGTTTTAAGCCAAAAAGTGTTGATACATTATGCAGTCTTTTACTATATGTGTCATCAGTAATATCCCATCTAATATTAAAATCTCCTATAAAAATATGTAATTTGCTAAAATCCAGCTTTTCTATTAAATTTTCAAAAAAGTTGCAAAACTCTAAATGACTAGCATTCGGAGAATGGTATATAATTAATGTTTCCTGATAAAATTTTATTTTTAATTGTACCTATTTGTAAGAACCAATAGTTTGTTTCAAATATTACGTTTTCAATTGGGATACTGTCTACTGTGTTAACTACATAAATTATTACACCCCCCGTATGCCGACTAACGGAATTGCATCTATATAAATTGTAATTTTCTATATCTATTTCACAATCTAGAATGTCTTCTGTTATTCTAGTTTCACTTAAACAGAGAACAATGGGTTTTAATTTTAAAACTAGTTGTCCAATTTCATCAATATGAGCAGTCAAACTTTCTGCATTTAAGTATAATACATTATTTACAAATACCTGTTTCACTCCGACACTGGTTATATTTGTTTTATTGTCAATTACTTGGGATGCTCCTGGAGTGAGGGCCTCTGTAGTAAAAAACGCTTCTGGTATCGGTCAATTCCCACATATTCTGGCCAGATGTTAGGGTTTTTGAATGCTTCGATATGGTTTGCAGGTACTGAAACTTTAAACGATGTATACAGTTCGGGATTTCTAGATTTCATCGCCTCGCACTTGACATCTGGAATTTTTTTCGATTCAAGATATGTAATAATGTCAGTGGTAGCTAAGTCTAGTGGGCATCTAAACACATGATAGTCTACATATCTCACAACTCCCTTGAATGCACTGTCACCACTTCCTCGACCATATATTATATTATTTCGCCTCCTATATTTCTGTTTTGGAGACTCCCATATTTCTTCATTTTCGTTCTTCTGTTCGTCCGGTTCTGTATTATTATTAGTGTTTATATTGTTATTATTACTGTGACTATTTATTAGATTATCACTCGGGCTGGGTTGATTATTTACTTGACGTCTCAGTGTTCTTTTTTCTACCTTCATTTCTTCACCTCGTCGAAGACAGAATCAGAATCAGAAATGAGAATCGAATTTTTACAGTGGACCAGTTAAGTAATGCATAATAAATTAAAATTGCTGTAATCATTGAGGTAATGTTCATTTGCAAGATTGTGAAATTGTTTAAAAGGTTGCAGGGTGAATACTGGGTGAATATAAATCACAATGAGGTGAATTTTCTAATTATTTTAAAATACATAGTGTAAATAATTTACCTACTAGTTTGTCAGGCATTCAGCTATAGTAATAGATATTAGTAAAATGTTTTTAAACACAAGTTCATAACTGATGAAACAATATAATTTTTATAAATTTTCCGGAGCCTAGGGGAATACACCTTATCATCATTATAAAAATTCATAAAAAATCAACCGAAGTTTGATACACATTTATATTAAGTCATATGACAGATAATAGTATTAGAAATGACATATATTTCAGAATCGCAAAAAATCAGGGGATGAGGGGGTCTACGGCGCCACTAAAGAGGAAAATAAATCGTAAAAAATCAGCCGGAGTTTGATACACATTTATATTAAGCCAAGCGACAGATAATACCATGAGAAATTACATATATTTCAGAATCGCAAAAATTCAGGGGATGAGGGTGTCTATGGCGCCACTGAAGAGGAAAGAAAATCGTAAAAATTCAGCCGGAGTTTGATACACATTTATATTAAGCCAAGGGACAGATAATACCATGAGAAATGACATATATTTCAGAATCGCAAAAATTCAGGGGATGAGGGTGTCTACGGCGCCAGTAAAGGGGAAAAAAATCGTAAAAAATCAGCCGGAGATTGATACACATTTATATTAAGCCAAGGAACAGATAATAGCATGAGAAATGACATGTATTTCAGAATCGCAAAAATTCAGGGGATGAGGGTGTCTACGGTGACACTAAAGAGGGAAAAAAATCGTAAAAAATCAGCCGGAGTTTGATACACATTTATATTAAGTCAAGTGATAGATAGTAGCATGAAAAATGACATATATTTCAGAATCGCAAAAATTCAGGGGATGAGGGTGTTTATTGCGCCACAAAAAGGAAAAAAATTCATAAAAAATCAACCGAAATTTGATACACATTTATATTAAGTCAAGTGACAGATAATAGCATGAGAAATGACATATATTTCAGAATCGCAAAAATTCAGGGGATGAGGGTGTCTGTTGCGCCACTAAAGAGGAAAAAAAAAATCGTAAAAAATCAGCCGGAGTTTGATACACATTTATATTAAGTCAAGTGACAGATAATAGCATGAGAAATGACATATATTTCAGAATCGCAAAAATTCAGGGGATGAGGGTGTCTATTGCGCCACTAAAGAGGAAAAAAATTCATAAAAAATCAACCGAAATTTGATACACATTTATATTAAGTCAAGTGACAGATAATAGCATGAGAAATGACATATATTTCAGAATCGCAAAAATTCAGGGGATGAGGGTGTCTATTGCGCCACTAAAGAGGAAAAAAATTCATAAAAAATCAACCGAAATTTGATACACATTTATATTAAGTCAAGTGGCAGATAATAGCATGAGAAATGACATATATTTCAGAATCGCAAAAATTCAGGGGATGAGGGTGTCTGTTGCGCCACTAAAGAGGAAAAAAAATCGTAAAAAATCAGCCGGAGTTTGATACACATTTATATTAAGCCAAGGGACAGATAATACCATGAGAAATGACATATATTTCAGAATCGCAAAAATTCAGGGGATGAGGGTGTCTACGGCGCCAGTAAAGAGGAAAAAAATCGTAAAAAATCAGCCGGAGTTTCATACACATTTATATTAAGCCAAGGAACAGATAATAGCATGAGAAATGACATGTATTTCAGAATCGCAAAAATTCAGGGGATGAGGGTGTCTACGGTGACACTAAAAAGGAAAAAAAATCGTAAAAAATCAGCCGGAGTTTTATACACATTTATATCAAGTCAAGTGACAGATAATAGCATGAGAAATGACATGTATTTCAGAATCGCAAAAATTCAGGGGATGAGGGTGTCTACGGCGACACTGAAGAGGAAAAAAAATCGTAAAAAATCAGCCGGAGTTTGATACACATTTATATTCTGCCAAGCGACAGATAATAGCATGAGAAATGATACGTATTTCAGAATCGCAAAAATTAAGGGGATGAGGGTGTCTAAGGCGCCACTAAAGAGGAAAAAAATCGTAAAAAATCAACCGGAGTTTGATACACATTTATATTAAGCCAAGGGACAGATAATAGCATGAGAAATGACACATATTTCAGAATCGCAAAAGTTCAGGGGATGAGGGTGTCTATGGCACCACTAAAGAGGGGAAGAAATCGTACAAAATCAGCCCGAGTTTGATACACATTTATATTAAGTCAAACGACAAATATTACGGGTTTTACATATGTGCCGATCGAATGCAATATACTCTTCGTTTTGTATTTGTCAAGAGTGTAATAAGTAATTGTAGGTGTGAAAACAGCAATGGTTTACCAGCAACGGTTTTTAAAAATAATGTCTATTGAATTTTATTGCGTGAGTCTATTGAGATGGGCACTAGTAGTTAGTGTAGTAGCATGAGACAATTTTTCGCCCCGTAGTAAGGGTGCAGGCCACCCCCAAAATACAAGAAAAATCATTTCTCCATTGTCTGTTGATATCTGTTGAATTTTTTTACGCGATTCTGTTAAGAGGGACACTATTAGTTGGAAAAAAAGCATGAAATAATTTTCCGCCCCGTACTGAGGGAACATGCCACCCGCAAAATACAAAATAAATCATTTCTCCACTGTTTCGTGATATCTGTCGAATTTTATAACGTGAGTCTGTTGAGATAGACACTAGCAGTTAGTGTAATAGCATGAGATAATTTTCCGCCCCGTGCTAAGGGTGCTGGCATCCCCAAAATAGATAATAGAATGGACCGCAATAGTTGACGTTCATTATTCACTGCGCTGCTCATTTGCTTTGCTTTCCATACGGTCTGTAGGGTACTGCAGTGACACATCCGGTGATATTGTTGTAATAGTAAATTGTATTTTCTGAAGAAGGCATTAACAATAGAAATCTATTACCATTTACAGAATAAAAATATGTTTTTTAGTTTCCGAGATATCGGCTGAGGGAATGTTAACTGAAACACCCTGTATATTTCAGAATCGAAAAAATCTGGGGATGGGGGTATTTATAAAAATAGTAGAAAGCATAGAAAAGTAGCCGGAGTTTGCTGAAATGACATGTATTTCGGATAATGTTAGTTTATGTTATCGGATGACCAGGGGCCTTGTCTACTGCGAGATGAAATAAGCTTGATCCATAATCTAATCTTATTTGTAACAGATTTATTACTTAAGTTTATACACATTGGGGACTATTGCGTAACTTATGTGTAACTGGTCTTGCAATATAACAGTACCTATTCATATCTAAACTTAAAAAAATTCTCTAATTACTAGGCTTTTTTTTCACATTTTTTAACAAGTCTCCCCAGAGAGGTGGGATTGTTTCCGTTTTAGAGATTTTTTGTTTCATTGCAAAACATAAAAGAACACAATTTAAAAAATGTTTAAATAATTAACAGCTTTTTGTTTGTTGAACAATTTTGTTCTAAACTAAGTAACACTAACTTACGGTCCAAATTTCAATACAATCGGACTCTTAAAGTTATCGTGCTTTCAAGAAACGTGACGGGTGGACGGACACATGGACAGACAGATGGACGGACATTTCGAAAATTGTTCAGAATTGGATCACTAACACAACGATATGAAAATATTTTCTCTACGAGCGATATTACTGGTATTAGAAATGTGTCGATTAAATGCAATATACTCCATTGCGGGTATTGTACATATTTGCCAAGAGTATAATAACCCGCATATGATTGTAAATGCTATAAACAAGTTACAGATGCGCATAAGAAAGTTTGTTGAGGTTGGAGTGAGACATATTGAGTGAGACTCCCCATTGGCGCATGGCCAGTCACTCACGAAACACCCTGTGTATGCAAGGTGCAGCTCATAATTACTTATCCCTCAAATGCATTTTTTTGCAAAAAAAGTTGAATAACGTGGCAATGCCGCAGTGTAAGTTAAAAAAACATGCGCGGATAGAGAATTAAAAGTCAAACGCAAATTTGCAAACAAATGTTGATTGTTTCATTAAAAAAGGTTATGTATTAGCTAACCAGCACTATGTGAAATATCTTCTAGATTTAAAAATAATTTTAACATGTGCCATTTCTCTGACACAAATTTCAAACGGCTCGGTAGATTTTGAACGTCCACGCAATATTGACTCACCCTGTACATGTTGGAGACGTTGGAGTAGTAATTTTTGTTTAAAAATTATTATTTACAAATAGGATCACATTCGGACACTAATCGGATGTTGTAATTTAACACCTCAAAGGGATATTTATAAATGTGAGCTTATCTAAATGTTGTTAACGTAAACATCCCTCTCTGGAATGCCATAATTAATAAAAACGTTGGCCGAATGTTTATAAAATATAAAATAGGTGACTCTTGATGACACCACTAGCTAATTCATTAACGACGTTTGTACGCTGTTGACGTATTTTTTTAACTGCATTTTGAATATTGCAATATTTACGAAAAAAGTGTACTTTTATTCAATTTTGTGTTTATTTTATAAAGTACCCAAATAACATCAGTAGTGGGTGGGATACACCGAGTGTTTAAAAAAATTGTGCCTATTTTGCTCTATTTTCGTGTTTGACCAAAGTGAACTGTTTTTGTGGTTTTGTATAGCTTTATATGTATATAGTGTTTAATTTTATAAAGTACGTAGATAACGTTAGTGAGTGGGATACACCGAGTGTTTAAAAAAGTGTGCCTAGTGTGCAGTTTTATAAAATTTAAGTTTTTAATTTTAAGTGCCTAGGTAACGTCAAAAGTAAGAGGGATATACCGAATGTTTAAAAAAACTGTGCCTCTCTGTTTTCACATTTAATCAAAGTGGACATTTTTTGTGATTTTGTGTAGTTTTATTAAACAGTGTTTAATTGTATAAAGCACCTAGATTACATCAGAAGTGCGGGGATATACCGAGTGTTTAAAAAACATTGTTTCACGAAAGTCGATTGGATAACACATATACTTTTAGACGTTAAATCTAAGAATATGGGAAGACAAAAAAAGCGAGATATTTCAGCAAAGGACGCTGCAAGTTTTATTATTAATTCTCAATATTCTTTAGATGAATTACGCATGTGCTCCCCGAGAACTGTTCATTCCATCTTATCAGTAATGTGTCAGTCTTTTGACTTAAAAAGTACATTCAATAATCGAATGAGTTTTTATAACCTCATAAAAAGACAATTCGATAAGATAAAAGATATTATAGATCAAGTGACGAGGATGACACCCATACCAACTAAATTAGATGCAAATAAGGACTTGGAGCCTACCAGAGATGTTAAATCTGAAGAAGGAAATATCGAACTTTCGGAAAATTACAAGAGTCCCAATAATAAAAGTAACATTGGGGAAGCTGATGAACAGACAATTGTGAAATTTGAATCCTCAAATGAATGTTTTATGAAAAATACTGTTCGTTACACTGATACGAAAGAAAATAGTGAAGAACTACTCGTAGATAAAAAATTTACGGCGGAAGTGGAAAACTTTAAATTTGAAATATTACTTAACATTAAAATTGAACGGTTCCAGAATGGCATAGATCTGTTCCGAAATGCAGAAATTAGACGTAATTTTTGGAAAAAAGAACTGTTGTCTCATAACATATCGTGCCTTTTGATATATAAGGGTCACAAAATTAATAAAAAACAAGAATGTTGCCGTTTGCAGATGATAGAATACGCAGTATGTAAACAAAGTGAGTGCAGATACTATAAGTTTATGTATGCAGTTAGTGAATGTTATATGGACGTATTTCTATATTTTAAAGGTCCACGAGACGTAAACCACACAGAAGAATACTCGTACTGGTTAAAAGGAACGGAAAGAAAACTAACTAAAGAGAAACTAAAAGAACAATTACCAAACGTATTCAGATGCGCAGAAATAGATAGAGTTGATCCAGATGTAATCTGCGAAGGAAATTGGCAAAATCTGCGTTCACTTCCCGTTTATCAAAAGGCGAGGTCAGAGGCAATTGCTGAGCAGGATAAACACAAAGATGCGCTATTAGATTTGTTGATAAGGGCCATAGATCAAAAAGAGGACGATCGATACATACAATTTCCCAACGGAAGAACCCTTGTTCACTTATTTTCAAAGGAGCAAGTGAAAACTTTGATTAAAAAAGGACAGAAAGTGGATGCGTATTTTGATTCGACGAGGAGTGTTATCCGCCCAACTATTTATGATGAAGGGCATCGTATACTTTACTATTCGTTAGTAATTAACGTAAACAGAAAAATCATTCCAGTTGCAGAGCTAATCAGCTCCAAACATGATTCTGCCACAATAATCACATTTCTATTACAATTTAAACATTTTGTTCGTACTGTGTGTAACAAAACGTGGCCAATTTTTAACGTCATAGTTACAGATTGGAGTTTCGCATTAGTGATATCAGTGTGTCAAGCCTTTAACGATATGACATTGTTCACGTATCTCAAAGTTTGTTACAAATTTGTTACCAATTGTTTGGATGATTCCAGAGTATTTTCCATGATCACATTAAAATTTTGCTGTGCCCATTTCATTAAAATGATTTGTAACAGAGTCTCTACGATCAAGCAAAAAAATGAAATTAAGAATGTAATTGTTGATTCTGTTGCAGTGTTAATGCAATGTACCTCATTAGAAGAACTTTCGTTTCAATTCGAAAACATCTGTATTCTGTTGATTACTCCATTTTATAATTCGGATGTTAAGACAGCGATAAAAGAGTTGGCGTCAAAATCGTACGAAAAATCGGATTATTTCCTGAAATTACGAGAAGAAAGTGATTTTTCTTTTGAAGATGATATAGACGATGAAATAGTAAGGGGTGCATATACCACGACGCCATTTTTTATTTTCTTCTTTAGAATATATGAAAAAGTTTTAAGAAAAATGGAACAAACTCCTCCACAAGTCGATGAAAAAAATTTGTATATGTCGGAAGAATTCTGCATGTATCTTTTGAACCGCCTTATGCCTTTTGCCCCTTTATGGAGTGACATATTAGACACCGGACGATTCAGTAATGCTAATGTGGAATGCTGGTATAAAATTTTTAAAAAAGAAATTCTTGGTGGCCAAACAAATGTGAAAGTTGGACGGTTTGTATCAGAGGTGCATAACCGAATCAGAACGGAACTGAAAGCCATTGATTTAGACATCGGAAGAGTCCCCAAGAAGAAAAATAAAATTAATACCAATGAAGAAATTAAGAAAGAAATTGATAATCCTGAAGAGAAAGAAGAGTGGAGAAGCATTGCCAAGAAAAAAGGATTTCTATATCAAAAGAACATAAAAAAAATAACTGTAGAAAATGCCATTGTTCCAGAAGATAAAGTAGAAAAAAAGGAAATCATAAGTTATGAACCTTCTATTGAAATTACGCACGCTAAGAATGAAAAAAGTCCAACTTTAAAGAATGACGTGAGCTGTGACGACAAACCAGGTGATAGAGTACTTCAAAATGGTTTGCTTTTCAATAATAATTTTTATATGACATTGGCTATGAAGCAACATTTTATTTTGGGAAAATATACAGATTCGGAACAAACTATAACTTTGGCCAGTTCCGATTACAAAACATTGGCTTCTGTATTTAACAATTTGAAGAATGCACCAACGGGAATGGAAAAGTGGACATCCGACTACTGTATAGATGCAGTGGCTTTTTCATTATTGAAAAATCTTTCGGACATTTATTATATTGATACCATTTCTTCGCATCTATTATTTGGTGAACAGGCGAAAAATTATACCAAATTTAAACCGTTCATAAAACCTCTCCAAAACATTCGATACATCTTAATACCACAAGACCATAATGAAGTTCACTGGTTATTAATCGTTTTGGATCTTACCGAAAATACTATATATATTTTAAATCCGGGTAAAAACTATACCGTTTCAGAGGACGACATTTTTAAGAAAATAAAAAAATTCTTCATTACGAGAGACCAGTTACAAAAACATGACAAACTTAACATTAGAAAATGGAACATTTCAAGAATACCTCTGTATCCCAAACAAGAATATGAGGATAGTATAAACTGTGGAATTTATGTTATTTATTACGTATTTGTATTTTCCAAAATTAACACCATACACGATTTCATGATCTCTTCAATGGAAAATATTTTCGATCCCGAACAGTTTAGGATTACTGTTCAAAATATACTGTTGTTAACGTCAGAACATATGTTTAGTAGCTGTTTAAAATGCGGAAATAGTACCCAAGATGATTATGTGGAGTGTAGTGCCTGTAAAAGATGGCTGCATTTAAAAGTATGTTCTGAAATTGAACCCAAAATGTCTATTACTGGCGTACAAAATTCAGACTTCGTTTATATGTGTTCCTTATGCAAAACGTACAATGACGATCCCTTTATATCAACCAAAGCCCACAGATGTATATTACTGAATGAACTGGAAATTGAATTTATAGTACTTCACTATAGAAATTATTTGCAGAATATTTATGAGACAAGGAGCTCTAACAATGAAAGCAGGAGATACAGAGAAACATCTGACCGGGCCAAACATTTAAAATGGGATTATTCCGTTCCATTTATAGACTTCAATACTTCAGTGAAAATTTGTAAGTTTATTATTAAACATGTTAGAATTACCGACAAATCTTTTATATGTTATGTTCTACTGGGACTTCTGAACCACAAAATAATTTACCGATATTATGGATTGAGTGAAACTGACATAACTTTAACTGAACATTATAAAATTCTGAACAACATAGAAGATAGTAACTACGAATACCCAATTCCTTACACACTTGATCAAATTTTAAATGAGCTTGAAAAATCATAAACAAAACTGTTAATTTGTGACTTATGCTCCAAAGATAAATAATAAACATAAATTGATGTTTAAAAAAAGAGGTGTCTCCATTAGCATCTCTAATAATTAATACGGATAAAAGAATCTGGTGGTATTAAAGTAGGAGACACCTCCATGGAAGGGTGTGTGTGTGGATTACCTCCTCGTGGGCAACGGTTAGCAACCGGCTAAAAGTCCACACAACAAGAGAATCAAAATTTCGCTGACAGAAGAGAGCGATAGACTATTGCACCGATGGATGGTAAATCTGCAAGAGATCCCAATTACTCGCCTTTCTAATGTGTACTGAGGAAAGTAATTTGACTTGTAGTCCGAATAATGCAAATAAGGATGAATTTTGCGTATCTGAAATATGTACTGATTTTCATCCCAATTGTATCCTCTAACCTATTATTAATAAATGGATAACAAACTCTGACTAATATTTTATGATTTTTTGCTAATCAATGGCGCTATAAGCATCCTCATTCCCTGGATTCTTGTGTTTTTAAAATATGTCATTTCTCATGGTACAATCTATCGTTTGAATTAATATAAATGTGTATCAAACTTCGGCTGATTTTTTACGATTTTTTTTCCTCTTTAGTGTCGCCGTAGACACCCTCATCCCCTGAATTTTTGCGTTTCTGAAATATATGTCATTTCTCATGCTATTATCTGCCACTTGACTTAATATAAATGTGTATCAAACTCCGGTTGATTTTTTACGATTTTTTTCCTCTTTAGTGGCGCCGTAGACACCCTCATCCCCTGAATTTTTGCGATTCTGAAATATATGTCATTTATCATGCTATTATCTGTCACTTGACTTAATATAAATGTGTATCAAATTCCGGCTGATTTTTTACGATTTTTTTCCTCTTTAGTGGCGCAATAGACAGCCTCATCCCCTGAATTTTTGCGATTCTGAAATACATGTCATTTCTCATGCTATTATCTGTCACTTGACTGAATATAAATGTGTATCAAACTTCGGCTGATTTTTTACGATTTTTTTCCTCTTTAGTGTCGCCGTAGACACCCTCATCCCCTGAATTTTTGCGTTTCTGAAATATATGTCATTTCTCATGCTATTATCTGTCACTTGACTTAATATAAATGTGTATCAAACTCCGGTTGATTTTTTACGATTTTTTTCCTCTTTAGTGGCGCCGTAGACACCCTCATCCCCTGAATTTTTGCGATTCTGAAATACATGTCATTTCTAATGCTATTATCTGTCGCTTGGCTTAATATAAATGTGTATCAAACTTCGGCTGATTTTTTACGATTTTTTTTCCTCTTTAGTGTCGCCGTAGACACCCTCATCCCCTGAATTTTTGCGATTCTGAAATATATGTCATTTATCATGCTATTATCTGTCACTTGACTTAATATAAATGTGTATCAAATTCCGGCTGATTTTTTACGATTTTTTTCCTCTTTAGTGGCGCAATAGACAGCCTCATCCCCTGAATTTTTGCGATTCTGAAATACATGTCATTTCTCATGCCATTATCTGTCACTTGACTTAATATAAATGTGTATCAAACTCCGGCTGATTTTTTTTCCTCTTTAGTGTTGCCGTAGACACCCTCATCCCCTGAAATTTTGCGATTCTGAAATACATGTCATTTCTAATGCTATTATCTGTCGCTTGGCTTAATATAAATGTGTATCAAACTTCGGCTGATTTTTTACGATTTTTTTCCTCTTTAGTGTCGCCGTAGACACCCTCATCCCCTGAATTTTTGCGTTTCTGAAATATATGTCATTTCTCATGCTATTATCTGTCACTTAACTTAATATAAATGTGTATCAAACTCCGGTTGATTTTTTACGATTTTTTTCCTCTTTAGTGGCGCCGTAGACACCCTCATCCCCTGAATTTTTGCGATTCTGAAATACATGTCATTTCTAATGCTATTATCTGTCGCTTGGCTTAATATAAATGTGTATCAAACTTCGGCTGATTTTTTACGATTTTTTTTCCTCTTTAGTGTCGCCGTAGACACCCTCATCCCCTGAATTTTTGCGATTCTGAAATATATGTCATTTATCATGCTATTATCTGTCACTTGACTTAATATAAATGTGTATCAAATTCCGGCTGATTTTTTTCGATTTTTTTCCTCTTTAGTGGCGCAATAGACAGCCTCATCCCCTGAATTTTTGCGATTCTGAAATACATGTCATTTCTCATGCTATTATCTGTCACTTGACTGAATATAAATGTGTATCAAACTTCGGCTGATTTTTTACGTTTTTTTTTCCTCTTTAGTGTCGCCGTAGACACCCTCATCCCCTGAATTTTTGCGTTTCTGAAATATATGTCATTTCTCATGCTATTATCTGTCACTTGACTTAATATAAATGTGTATCAGACTCCGGCTGATTTTTTACGATTTTTTTTCCTCTTTAGTGTTGCCGTAGACACCCTCATCCCCTGAAATTTTGCGATTCTGAAATACATGTCATTTCTAATGCTATTATCTGTCGCTTGGCTTAATATAAATGTGTATCAAACTTCGGCTGATTTTTTACGATTTTTTTTCCTCTTTAGTGTCGCCGTAGACACCCTCATCCCCTGAATTTTTGCGTTTCTGAAATATATGTCATTTCTCATGCTATTATCTGCCACTTGACTTAATATAAATGTGTATCAAACTCCGGTTGATTTTTTACGATTTTTTTCCTCTTTAGTGGCGCCGTAGACACCCTCATCCCCTGAATTTTTGCGATTCTGAAATATATGTCATTTATCATGCTATTATCTGTCACTTGACTTAATATAAATGTGTATCAAATTCCGGCTGATTTTTTACGATTTTTTTCCTCTTTAGTGGCGCAATAGACAGCCTCATCCCCTGAATTTTTGCGATTCTGAAATACATGTCATTTCTCATGCTATTATCTGTCACTTGACTGAATATAAATGTGTATCAAACTTCGGCTGATTTTTTACGATTTTTTTTCCTCTTTAGTGTCGCCGTAGACACCCTCATCCCCTGAATTTTTGCGATTCTGAAATATATGTCATTTATCATGCTATTATCTGTCACTTGACTTAATATAAATGTGTATCAAATTCCGGCTGATTTTTTACGATTTTTTTCCTCTTTAGTGGCGCAATAGACAGCCTCATCCCCTGAATTTTTGCGATTCTGAAATACATGTCATTTCTCATGCTATTATCTGTCACTTGACTGAATATAAATGTGTATCAAACTCCGGCTGATTTTTTACGATTTTTTTTCCTCTTTAGTGTCGCCGTAGACACCCTCATCCCCTGAATTTTTGCGTTTCTGAAATATATGTCATTTCTCATGCTATTATCTGTCACTTGACTTAATATAAATGTGTATCAAACTCCGGCTGATTTTTTTTCCTCTTTAGTGTTGCCGTAGACACCCTCATCCCCTGAAATTTTGCGATTCTGAAATACATGTCATTTCTAATGCTATTATCTGTCGCTTGGCTTAATATAAATGTGTATCAAACTTCGGCTGATTTTTTACGATTTTTTTCCTCTTTAGTGTCGCCGTAGACACCCTCATCCCCTGAATTTTTGCGTTTCTGAAATATATGTCATTTCTCATGCTATTATCTGTCACTTGACTTAATATAAATGTGTATCAAACTTCGGCTGATTTTTTACGTTTTTTTTTCCTCTTTAGTGTCGCCGTAGACATCCTCATCCCCTGAATTTTTGCGTTTCTGAAATATATGTCATTTATCATGCTATTATCTGTCACTTGACTGAATATAAATGTGTATCAAACTTCGGCTGATTTTTTACGTTTTTTTTCCCTCTTTAGTGTCGCCGTAGACATCCTCATCCCCTGAATTTTTGCGTTTCTGAAATATATGTTATTTCTCATGCTATTATCTGTCACTTGACTTAATATAAATGTGTATCAAACTCCGGCTAATTTTTTCCTCTTTAGTGGCGCCGTAGACACCCTCATCCCCTGAATTTTTGCGTTTCTGAAATATATGTCATTTCTCATGCTATTATCTGTCACTTGACTGAATATAAATGTGTATCAAATTCCGGCTGATTTTTTACGATTTTTTTCCTCTTTAGTGTCGCCGTCGACACCCTCATCCCCTGAATTTTTGCGTTTCTGAAATATATGTCATTTCTCATGCTATTATCTGTCACTTGACTGAATATAAATGTGTATCAAACTTCGGCTGATTTTTTACGATTTTTTTCCTCTTTAGTGTCGCCGTCGACACCCTCATCCCCTGAATTTTTGCGATTCTGAAATATATGTCATTTATCATGCTATTATCTGTCACTTGACTTAATATAAATGTGTATCAAATTCCGGCTGATTTTTTACGATTTTTTTCCTCTTTAGTGTCGCCGTCGACACCCTCATCCCCTGAATTTTTGCGTTTCTGAAATATATGTCATTTCTCATGCTATTATCTGTCACTTGACTGAATATAAATGTGTATCAAACTTCGGCTGATTTTTTACGTTTTTTTTTCCTCTTTAGTGTCGCCGTAGACATCCTCATCCCCTGAATTTTTGCGTTTCTGAAATATATGTTATTTCTCATGCTATTATCTGTCACTTGACTTAATATAAATGTGTATCAAACTCCGGCTAATTTTTTCCTCTTTAGTGGCGCCGTAGACACCCTCATCCCCTGAATTTTTGCGATTCTGAAATATATGTCATTTATCATGCTATTATCTGTCACTTGACTTAATATAAATGTGTATCAAATTCCGGCTGATTTTTTACGATTTTTTTCCTCTTTAGTGTCGCCGTCGACACCCTCATCCCCTGAATTTTTGCGATTCTGAAATACATGTCATTTCTAATGCTATTATCTGTCCCTTGGCTTAATATAAATGTGTATCAAACTCCGGCTGATTTTTTACGATTTTTTTCCCTCTTTAGTGGCGCCGTAGACACCCTCATCCCCTGAATTTTTGCGATTCTGAAATACATGTCATTTCTAATGCTATTATCTGTCGCTTGGCTTAATATAAATGTGTATCAAACTTCGGCTGATTTTTTACGATTTTTTTCCTCTTTAGTGTCGCCGTAGACACCCTCATCCCCTGAATTTTTGCGTTTCTGAAATATATGTCATTTCTCATGCTATTATCTGTCACTTGACTGAATATAAATGTGTATCAAACTTCGGCTGATTTTTTACGTTTTTTTTTCCTCTTTAGTGTCGCCGTAGACATCCTCATCCCCTGAATTTTTGCGTTTCTGAAATATATGTTATTTCTCATGCTATTATCTGTCACTTGACTTAATATAAATGTGTATCAAACTCCGGCTAATTTTTTCCTCTTTAGTGGCGCCGTAGACACCCTCATCCCCTGAATTTTTGCGATTCTGAAATATATGTCATTTATCATGCTATTATCTGTCACTTGACTTAATATAAATGTGTATCAAATTCCGGCTGATTTTTTACGATTTTTTTCCTCTTTAGTGTCGCCGTCGACACCCTCATCCCCTGAATTTTTGCGATTCTGAAATATATGTCATTTATCATGCTATTATCTGTCACTTGACTTAATATAAATGTGTATCAAATTCCGGCTGATTTTTTACGATTTTTTTCCTCTTTAGTGTCGCCGTCGACACCCTCATCCCCTGAATTTTTGCGATTCTGAAATATATGTCATTTATCATGCTATTATCTGTCACTTGACTTAATATAAATGTGTATCAAATTCCGGCTGATTTTTTACGATTTTTTTCCTCTTTAGTGTCGCCGTCGACACCCTCATCCCCTGAATTTTTGCGTTTCTGAAATATATGTCATTTCTCATGCTATTATCTGTCACTTGACTGAATATAAATGTGTATCAAACTTCGGCTGATTTTTTACGTTTTTTTTTCCTCTTTAGTGTCGCCGTAGACATCCTCATCCCCTGAATTTTTGCGTTTCTGAAATATATGTTATTTCTCATGCTATTATCTGTCACTTGACTTAATATAAATGTGTATCAAACTCCGGCTAATTTTTTCCTCTTTAGTGGCGCCGTAGACACCCTCATCCCCTGAATTTTTGCGATTCTGAAATATATGTCATTTATCATGCTATTATCTGTCACTTGACTTAATATAAATGTGTATCAAATTCCGGCTGATTTTTTACGATTTTTTTCCTCTTTAGTGTCGCCGTCGACACCCTCATCCCCTGAATTTTTGCGATTCTGAAATACATGTCATTTCTAATGCTATTATCTGTCCCTTGGCTTAATATAAATGTGTATCAAACTCCGGCTGATTTTTTACGATTTTTTTCCCTCTTTAGTGGCGCCGTAGACACCCTCATCCCCTGAATTTTTGCGATTCTGAAATACATGTCATTTCTCATGCTATTATCTGTCGCTTGGCTTAATATAAATGTGTATCAAACTTCGGCTGATTTTTTACGATTTTTTTCCTCTTTAGTGTCGCCGTAGACACCCTCATCCCCTGAATTTTTGCGTTTCTGAAATATATGTCATTTCTCATGCTATTATCTGTCACTTGACTGAATATAAATGTGTATCAAACTTCGGCTGATTTTTTACGTTTTTTTTTCCTCTTTAGTGTCGCCGTAGACATCCTCATCCCCTGAATTTTTGCGTTTCTGAAATATATGTTATTTCTCATGCTATTATCTGTCACTTGACTTAATATAAATGTGTATCAAACTCCGGCTAATTTTTTCCTCTTTAGTGGCGCCGTAGACACCCTCATCCCCTGAATTTTTGCGATTCTGAAATATATGTCATTTATCATGCTATTATCTGTCACTTGACTTAATATAAATGTGTATCAAATTCCGGCTGATTTTTTACGATTTTTTTCCTCTTTAGTGTCGCCGTCGACACCCTCATCCCCTGAATTTTTGCGATTCTGAAATACATGTCATTTCTAATGCTATTATCTGTCCCTTGGCTTAATATAAATGTGTATCAAACTCCGGCTGATTTTTTACGATTTTTTTCCCTCTTTAGTGGCGCCGTAGACACCCTCATCCCCTGAATTTTTGCGATTCTGAAATACATGTCATTTCTCATGCTATTATCTGTCGCTTGGCTTAATATAAATGTGTATCAAAGTCCGGCTGATTTTTTACGATTGTTTTTCCTCTTTAGTGTCGCCGTCGACACCCTCATCCCCTGAATTTTTGCGATTCTGAAATGCATGTCATTTCTCATGCTATTATCTGTCGCTTGGCTTAATATAAATGTGTATCAAAGTCCGGCTGATTTTTTACGATTGTTTTTCCTCTTTAGTGTCGCCGTAGACACCCTCATCCCCTGAATTTTTGCGATTCTGAAATACATGTCATTTCTAATGCTATTATCTGTCCCTTGGCTTAATATAAATGTGTATCAAACTCCGGCTGATTTTTTACGATTTTTTTTCCTCTTTAGTGGCGCCGTAGACACCCTCATCCCCTGAATTTTTGCGATTCTGAAATACATGTCATTTCTAATGCTATTATCTGTCGCTTGGCTTAATATAAATGTGTATCAAACTTCGGCTGATTTTTTACGATTTTTTTCCTCTTTAGTGTCGCCGTAGACACCCTCATCCCCTGAATTTTTGCGTTTCTGAAATATATGTCATTTCTCATGCTATTATCTGTCACTTGACTTAATATAAATGTGTATCAAACTCCGGTTGATTTTTTACGATTTTTTTCCTCTTTAGTGGCGCCGTAGACACCCTCATCCCCTGAATTTTTGCGATTCTGAAATACATGTCATTTCTAATGCTATTATCTGTCGCTTGGCTTAATATAAATGTGTATCAAACTTCGGCTGATTTTTTACGATTTTTTTTCCTCTTTAGTGTCGCCGTAGACACCCTCATCCCCTGAATTTTTGCGATTCTGAAATATATGTCATTTATCATGCTATTATCTGTCACTTGACTTAATATAAATGTGTATCAAATTCCGGCTGATTTTTTACGATTTTTTTCCTCTTTAGTGGCGCAATAGACAGCCTCATCCCCTGAATTTTTGCGATTCTGAAATACATGTCATTTCTCATGCTATTATCTGTCACTTGACTGAATATAAATGTGTATCAAACTTCGGCTGATTTTTTACGTTTTTTTTTCCTCTTTAGTGTCGCCGTAGACACCCTCATCCCCTGAATGTTTGCGTTTCTGAAATATATGTTATTTCTCATGCTATTATCTGTCACTTGACTTAATATAAATGTGTATCAAACTCCGGCTGATTTTTTCCTCTTTAGTGGCGCCGTAGACACCCTCATCCCCTGAATTTTTGCGATTCTGAAATATATGTCATTTATCATGCTATTATCTGTCACTTGACTTAATATAAATGTGTATCAAATTCCGGCTGATTTTTTACGATTTTTTTCCTCTTTAGTGGCGCCGTAGACACCCTCATCCCCTGAATTTTTGCGATTCTGAAATACATGTCATTTCTAATGCTATTATCTGTCGCTTGGCTTAATATAAATGTGTATCAAACTTCGGCTGATTTTTTACGATTTTTTTTCCTCTTTAGTGTCGCCGTAGACACCCTCATCCCCTGAATTTTTGCGATTCTGAAATATATGTCATTTATCATGCTATTATCTGTCACTTGACTTAATATAAATGTGTATCAAATTCCGGCTGATTTTTTACGATTTTTTTCCTCTTTAGTGGCGCAATAGACAGCCTCATCCCCTGAATTTTTGCGATTCTGAAATACATGTCATTTCTCATGCTATTATCTGTCACTTGACTGAATATAAATGTGTATCAAACTTCGGCTGATTTTTTACGTTTTTTTTTCCTCTTTATAGTGTCGCCGTAGACACCCTCATCCCCTGAATTTTTGCGTTTCTGAAATATATGTTATTTCTCATGCTATTATCTGTCACTTGACTTAATATAAATGTGTATCAAACTCCGGCTGATTTTTTCCTCTTTAGTGGCGCCGTAGACACCCTCATCCCCTGAATTTTTGCGATTCTGAAATATATGTTATTTCTCATGCTATTATCTGTCACTTGACTTAATATAAATGTGTATCAAACTCCGGCTGATTTTTTCCTCTTTAGTGGCGCCGTAGACATCCTCATCCCCTGAAATTTTGCGATTCTGAAATACATGTCATTTCTAATGCTATTATCTGTCGCTTGGCTTAATATAAATGTGTATCAAGCTTCGGCTGATTTTTTACGATTTTTTTCCTCTTTAGTGTCGCCGTAGACACCCTCATCCCCTGAATTTTTGCGTTTCTGAAATATATGTCATTTCTCATGCTATTATCTGTCACTTGACTTAATATAAATGTGTATCAAACTCCGGTTGATTTTTTACGATTTTTTTCCTCTTTAGTGGCGCCGTAGACACCCTCATCCCCTGAATTTTTGCGATTCTGAAATACATGTCATTTCTAATGCTATTATCTGTCGCTTGGCTTAATATAAATGTGTATCAAACTTCGGCTGATTTTTTACGATTTTTTTTCCTCTTTAGTGTCGCCGTAGACACCCTCATCCCCTGAATTTTTGCGATTCTGAAATATATGTCATTTATCATGCTATTATCTGTCACTTGACTTAATATAAATGTGTATCAAATTCCGGCTGATTTTTTACGATTTTTTTCCTCTTTAGTGGCGCAATAGACAGCCTCATCCCCTGAATTTTTGCGATTCTGAAATACATGTCATTTCTCATGCTATTATCTGTCACTTGACTGAATATAAATGTGTATCAAACTTCGGCTGATTTTTTACGTTTTTTTTTCCTCTTTAGTGTCGCCGTAGACACCCTCATCCCCTGAATTTTTGCGTTTCTGAAATATATGTTATTTCTCATGCTATTATCTGTCACTTGACTTAATATAAATGTGTATCAAACTCCGGCTGATTTTTTCCTCTTTAGTGGCGCCGTAGACACCCTCATCCCCTGAATTTTTGCGTTTCTGAAATATATGTTATTTCTCATGCTATTATCTGTCACTTGACTTAATATAAATGTGTATCAAATTCCGGCTGATTTTTTACGATTTTTTTCCTCTTTAGTGTCGCCGTCGACACCCTCATCCCCTGAATTTTTGCGATTCTGAAATACATGTCATTTCTAATGCTATTATCTGTCCCTTGGCTTAATATAAATGTGTATCAAACTCCGGCTGATTTTTTACGATTTTTTTTCCTCTTTAGTGGCGCCGTAGACACCCTCATCCCCTGAATTTTTGCGATTCTGAAATACATGTCATTTCTCATGCTATTATCTGTCGCTTGGCTTAATATAAATGTGTATCAAAGTCCGGCTGATTTTTTACGATTGTTTTTCCTCTTTAGTGTCGCCGTAGACACCCTCATCCCCTGAATTTTTGCGTTTCTGAAATATATGTTATTTCTCATGCTATTATCTGTCACTTGACTTAATATAAATGTGTATCAAACTCCGGCTGATTTTTTCCTCTTTAGTGGCGCCGTAGACACCCTCATCCCCTGAATTTTTGCGTTTCTGAAATATATGTTATTTCTCATGCTATTATCTGTCACTTGACTTAATATAAATGTGTATCAAATTCCGGCTAATTTTTTACGATTTTTTTCCTCTTTAGTGTCGCCGTCGACACCCTCATCCCCTGAATTTTTGCGATTCTGAAATACATGTCATTTCTAATGCTATTATCTGTCCCTTGGCTTAATATAAATGTGTATCAAACTCCGGCTGATTTTTTACGATTTTTTTTCCTCTTTAGTGTCGCCGTAGACACCCTCATCCCCTGAATTTTTGCGTTTCTGAAATATATGTTATTTCTCATGCTATTATCTGTCACTTGACTTAATATAAATGTGTATCAAACTCCGGCTGATTTTTTACGATTTTTTTTCCTCTTTAGTGTCGCCGTAGACACCCTCATCCCCTGAATTTTTGCGTTTCTGAAATACATGTCATTTCTAATGCTATTATCTGTCCCTTGGCTTAATATAAATGTGTATCAAACTTCGGCTGATTTTTTACGTTTTTTTTTCCTCTTTAGTGTCGCCGTAGACACCCTCATCCCCTGAATTTTTGCGTTTCTGAAATATATGTTATTTCTCATGCTATTATCTGTCACTTGACTTAATATAAATGTGTATCAAACTCCGGCTGATTTTTTCCTCTTTAGTGGCGCCGTAGACACCCTCATCCCCTGAATTTTTGCGATTCTGAAATACATGTCATTTCTCATGCTATTATCTGTCGCTTGGCTTAATATAAATGTGTATCAAAGTCCGGCTGATTTTTTACGATTGTTTTTCCTCTTTAGTGTCGCCGTAGACACCCTCATCCCCTGAATTTTTGCGTTTCTGAAATATATGTTATTTCTCATGCTATTATCTGTCACTTGACTTAATATAAATGTGTATCAAATTCCGGCTAATTTTTTACGATTTTTTTCCTCTTTAGTGTCGCCGTCGACACCCTCATCCCCTGAATTTTTGCGATTCTGAAATACATGTCATTTCTAATGCTATTATCTGTCCCTTGGCTTAATATAAATGTGTATCAAACTCCGGCTGATTTTTTACGATTTTTTTTCCTCTTTAGTGTCGCCGTAGACACCCTCATCCCCTGAATTTTTGCGTTTCTGAAATATATGTTATTTCTCATGCTATTATCTGTCACTTGACTTAATATAAATGTGTATCAAACTCCGGCTGATTTTTTACGATTTTTTTTCCTCTTTAGTGTCGCCGTAGACACCCTCATCCCCTGAATTTTTGCGTTTCTGAAATACATGTCATTTCTAATGCTATTATCTGTCCCTTGGCTTAATATAAATGTGTATCAAAGTCCGGCTGATTTTTTACGATTGTTTTTCCTCTTTAGTGTCGCCGTAGACACCCTCATCCCCTGAATTTTTGCGTTTCTGAAATATATGTTATTTCTCATGCTATTATCTGTCACTTGACTTAATATAAATGTGTATCAAACTCCGGCTGATTTTTTCCTCTTTAGTGGCGCCGTAGACACCCTCATCCCCTGAATTTTTGCGTTTCTGAAATATATGTTATTTCTCATGCTATTATCTGTCACTTGACTTAATATAAATGTGTATCAAATTCCGGCTGATTTTTTACGATTTTTTTCCTCTTTAGTGTCGCCGTCGACACCCTCATCCCCTGAATTTTTGCGATTCTGAAATACATGTCATTTCTAATGCTATTATCTGTCCCTTGGCTTAATATAAATGTGTATCAAACTTCGGCTGATTTTTTACGTTTTTTTTTCCTCTTTAGTGTCGCCGTCGACACCCTCATCCCCTGAATTTTTGCGATTCTGAAATACATGTCATTTCTAATGCTATTATCTGTCCCTTGGCTTAATATAAATGTGTATCAAACTCCGGCTGATTTTTTACGATTTTTTTTCCTCTTTAGTGGCGCCGTAGACACCCTCATCCCCTGAATTTTTGCGATTCTGAAATACATGTCATTTCTCATGCTATTATCTGTCGCTTGGCTTAATATAAATGTGTATCAAAGTCCGGCTGATTTTTTACGATTGTTTTTCCTCTTTAGTGTCGCCGTCGACACCCTCATCCCCTGAATTTTTGCGATTCTGAAATGCATGTCATTTCTCATGCTATTATCTGTCGCTTGGCTTAATATAAATGTGTATCAAAGTCCGGCTGATTTTTTACGATTTTTTTTCCTCTTTAGTGTCGCCGTAGACACCCTCATCCCCTGAATTTTTGCGATTCTGAAATACATGTCATTTCTAATGCTATTATCTGTCGCTTGGCTTAATATAAATGTGTATCAAATTCCGGTTGATTTTTTACGATTTTTTTCCTCTTTAGTGGCGCAATAGACAGCCTCATCCCCTGAATTTTTGCGATTCTGAAATACATGTCATTTCTCATGCTATTATCTGTCACTTGACTGAATATAAATGTGTATCAATCTTCGGCTGATTTTTTACGATTTTTTTTCCTCTTTAGTGTCGCCGTAGACACCCTCATCCCCTGAATTTTTGCGTTTCTGAAATATATGTCATTTCTCATGCTATTATCTGTCACTTGACTTAATATAAATGTGTATCAAACTACGGCTGATATTTTATGAATTTTTATAATGATGATAAGGTGTATTCATCCCCCTAGGCCCCGGCAAATTTATAAAATTTATATTGTTCCTTCAACTTGTGTTTAAAAACCTTTTACTAATATCTATTACTATGGCCGAGTGCCTGACAAACTAGTAGGTATATTAGTTATACTATGTATTTTAAAATAATTAGGAAATTTACTCCCTTGTAATTTATATTTACCCAGTATTCACCCTGCAACCTTTTAAACAATTGCACAATCTTACAAATGAACGTTACCGCAATGAAAACATCTATTTTAATTGGATATGCATTACTTAACTGGTCCACTCTAAAAATTCGTTTCTCGTTTCTGATTCTGTCTTCAGCCACATCATTTCTTCTACCTTATTTGAATGTCGATTTTGGTTAACTGGTAATTTATTTTCTGTCACTGCCTCTTTGAATGTTTTTTTAGCACCATTCGCGATGCCGCTTTTTTGAGCTTCTCCTGGATTTGATTTGCCCATATTCTTATATTCACTTGAAGTTAGCAGACCAATTAACTCGATGTTACTCTCCCTTAATTGTGTTACTTCATTTTCCAATTTTGTAATTTTTTGCTGTAATTTTTCAGTTTCATTTTTGATGCACTTGTTGATAATTTCTTTGAATTCACTACTTTTTATAAACGTAATTATAGTTTCTTCTTGGTTAGATCTTAAGTCCGGCATTTTAAAACCACTGTAAGCACTAGGAACAAGAGCCAAAGCTCAACAAAACACGTGCGTACCCTACGGCGGTCGGACTAGAAGCAATATGCCAACTACTTATAAATGCACATGGTTCAGGACGGAATTTAAGTGACGATGTTTGGACAATATTTTCATTAAGTATTTATTGTTCAGATAAAAATTGTGAAAATCGAAAATATGATTGTGTTAAAGAAGGCCTAAAATGTTGTAACGAGTGTAAATGCCGTACTTGAAATACTGTTATTTAAAGGTTTCGATGAATGTACAGACGAACTAGAATGCTTTTGACGCAGGGCCTACGTAACTAAATACTCATTTTTCAATAGAAAAATAGTTGCAAAAAAATAAAGTTGTTTTATTCCTGCGTCTTGGTTTAATTCAATCAAAAATGTGTAATAACCGACTTATTAGGTGGGTACTTACTTTATAACAATGATTTATATTTACCTGTTTTTAAATATTTTTTACCTTAAAACAACAAAAGGTAGGTTCGTACCTATTTTGGAGCTGTTAATAAAAGCCCGATTAGTACACATGAATCCAACAACCGTAGTCCGCAGGCGGTAAGCAGTATAATGAGAGCCGGGCGTGCAAGAATATGATTTAGCCCGTTTTAAAAAAATCGCTGACTACATACTATAACCTGCACATCAAAAATTATGATTCTAAAAACTTTTTTCATATATTGGCTTCAATTTGTTCACAGCATGTATATACATATTTTCATAAATAAAAATTTTTCTCGATTGCTGAAAAATACATTCACGAAAATAACAACTTTAAGTTTTCTATTATTTTAACAATTAAAAAAAATATATTTTACAATCACATTGTACATAGTTAGAAGCGCTATTGTGTCTACTTCAATTTAAAAAAAAAATCGGTTCCATAGCACAATTATTTTTAAAGATATAACGATGGGGACGTTAAAAACATGTTTCATGGTAAATTCATTTTTTTACAGTTTTTTCGAAATAAAAAAGTTCCAGACCACCAGAAAATGTCGTGAAAAGTGGTTTCATGTACACGATCACCTAATTAAAGAATCGCACCAAGTCTGGTTTGGTTCTACGCCAGTTTTTTTTTCTCGGAAACTAAGCGTCTTTGCTTCCCAATTTTACTCGTCTAAAAACAATTCATCAACTTTTCTATATTTATTAGCGGCCTCAACAAAAAAAATAAAACTCACCAGAGTATCAACTCGATTATAAAATTCAGAACTTATTCAAAACCTAGGGCATACTGTTACTTAAGTATTTTTCTTTCCAGCACTTCTAATCCAGCACTATGTATATATCTTTTAATCACACCTATATAACCCTATACCTATATATCCACTTTTTCCAATAAGAGAAATTACCCAGTTATTTTTTTTCAGCCCGCATTAACACGAAAAATTCAGACAGTTTTAAAGCGATCGAAGCTACCTTAAATATCCACGCGTTATTATTATTATTATTTTCCAAACTAAAATACTCCATATCTGTGTTTTCGTTTGTTTTTTTTTTTTTATACAAGAAAAATCAATCATGTTTTTCTTTTACAATACCCTAGTAATTTTCAGATCATTCCACCCAAAATATCTAGATTTTTCTTATCCACAATATAAATCACCTCTTCTCAACAATTTTTTTTTTGAATCATTTTTTTTTCTACAGTGGCTATAGGTACGTATATATTTTTTCCCATTCCAAAACCATTCATTGTTCTAACAAGAAAATATTTATTTCAATCAAAACAATACTCCTTTCTAATCAACAGCACCTTTTCATACCAACATTAACAGCTTATTAAATGAATCCCTCTTGTTACAAGATATTCTTTTTTTAAATAATCCCACCAAGTTATTTCTAGTACATTCCGATATTTCCCAATTAGTCTAGCACCTTTAAAGCTACCTTAGACATCCCCACAAAAAAAAAATTAACTAGGTTTTTCTTAAATACTTTTGGCCACCCTGTACAGTTATTCAGAAAAAATGTCAGATATTTTCCAACTTTAGCCACCCTATATACTTATTCCGGGAAATTACAACTATATCCCCCTTAATCTTCGCACAGTCAAACCTATTCTTATTTTTCCCACTAAAAAAAAATTACCCGGCTGTACTTCAGCTGACCTCTATGTCTCACTTTCCCAAAACAATCTATTATTGTCCTATCAAAACGGTATAAAAACTTATCCCCTTGTAACCTACTTCACTTTGACTATATAGCTAGCTACTTGCTAGCGTATTCACATCTTTTAACAGCTTTCTTTCTAGGTCACTCTCAATTTAATTGTTCCTGTCAAATCATCCCCCTTAAAACAACACTTTTAGAACAACTCATGTGTACTGCAACCATCCTTGTTTAAAACATTCTAGCTTTAATCATCCTCTTTAAAACATATCCATTTTACACCCTTGTTAAACAATACACCCAAAATTGTTCCAACCTTAAAATTCTTTACTTTAAAATATTTTCCTTAAAATAATATAAATAAAATTAAAAAAAAAAATAGCTCTTTTGAATCACCCTTTTTAAATCATTTTAAAATACTCCCTTTTAAATCACTCTATTAAAATATCCCACCTTAAATCACCCTATTTAAATCATCCCCTTTTAACAAACCCTTTAAAATCTCCTCTATTAAAATAATCCCCTTTAAAATTATCCTTTTAACATACTCCCTTTTATATCACCCTTTTACTATATCCCACCGCTGCCACCAGTTGTAACAAAACTACCCCCTACCCCGCTGTTGTCCTCTGTAGGGGCGCAGGAGGGTGAGTTGTTTTTAAGAAAGGTAGCGATTGCTGCCACCAGGTCAGGATATTTTAGATTTCCGCCTGACCTCGGAAATGAGAGAAAAACTGGTTTGTTTGAGGCACCTATCTCTTCGCGGGCTATAGGCCCGGCCACGGCTTATATGCGTGGTCTTTTGGATAAGGGATGAAGCTGACAATTACTAGGTAATTTATAAATAAAGCAACCGCTAAAGATTAATACGAGTATAATAAACTTCGAGTATAAGGTAACAACACTTTAAGCTATAGATATAATATTGTTATAAATAAAGCAACCGCTAAAGAATTAATACGAGTATAATAAAACTCCAAGTATAAGTTAACCCTTCAAAGTGACAAAGTATAGATATAATAATAATTTCACAAAACAACAGCACCTACGTGAAGACTCCCGCCTGAGCCACCCTGTATTTATTCCCGTTCTCCTCGAAGAGGAGTTCGTATAAGAAACTTTCCAATGACAGTGAAAAACTACCCTAGGGAGAGCCGTATCTCTGCGCGCTCCCTGTATGTCCTGAAAGCGGTAAAAGCAATATTTTTGGTTTCAACTTTAATCGGAACCCCCTATCATGTTTTGGTTAGTAGATTAAAATAACCCTGAACCCAAGACTGACTCACCCTCTTCCCAGTTTGGTAACAGTATCGGACAGGTATCCTATTTGTCCTTCCTAGCGTATTTCAAGCACTTAATCCTTTTCTAGCTGTCACGCCACACACTAAATTTATTTATCCCTAGGCTATCTTAGCTTCGACTATGAATAACTCCCGGTTGCGGTCTCGAGGAAACCCCAAACCGATTTCGCTAGTTTGACTCTATTTCTATTAACTCATAGACCTGGTTAGACTAAAACCACTTTACACAAAAACACAAAACTAACTCCGCGGGCGTCGCGACGGACCTTCAGTGAAGACCCTTTTCTTCCAACCAAAACCCAATTCTCGCAAAAACCGCGACCCGACTTCTTCTCTCGCGAAACGCCGCCCAACTGCTTTCTTACCAAAAAACTCCCTCTCTTTTCGTTCTCTCAGTTTCCCTCTATTTCGTATTTTTGCTAAATTTGCTAAAAAATCTCACTCCATTTCATAGATTTATTTTGATTCTCTCGTACAACTATCGCCCTCTACTGACGATCATTTGAATCTTTCATTCTAGCCTACCGGTTCCTACTTTTACCAGCTACTTTAACGGTTCGCCACTAATTCGCCTGTATACGCGCTTCCTCTCGGTTTTCCGGGAGGGCGCGCTAGGTATGAACGTTTCAAAATAAATGCCGTCTGTTCGCAGAATCATTAACTCAGCGAAAATTTAGAGCTTCTATGACCAACCCCAAATTCCATTCTCACGGTACTCTATACTGATAACGCGTTGTCCCAGGAAATTCGTAATCTGTTTCCTTTCTTGTAGACTAAATAATCCAGGCAATTGGAACTCTGATAATACAGGGTGACTGACGTACAGCCATAATTCCTATAGTTACACACAAAACTAATACTTTAACATTCTCACAAGGCCCTCTGGCTACAGTATAAATCTAAGTAATAACAATATGAAGGGTAGTACTATTAAGAGGGGGGGTATTTACTACAATTGTCTACACACGATTAAGAAACAAAGATTCTAATTTATCCCTTGAATAATTTCCGCGTTTAATCGAAAAAATCGCACAAGCATGTACGTCAATAAAAATTAATTATTACATGGAATATCCTTTAATTCCCAAAAATAACTATACAGCAACGTTAACTCAATAATATGACATCATTTAATAATCAAATATATTCAAAATACCAAAAGATTAAAGAAATAAACGTGAAAATCCGTTAAAGAATAAGTAAACGATCTTAACTCACCGCGTATGCGCACTTGTTGACTTCGCGTCGGCATTATCTCGGCAATTCAAATTATTGTAGCACGAGTGCTTCAACGAAAAATTGTTTTTTCGTTACAACGCATATACCGTGAACTTGCAGTATACATTATGAATGTAACATGGACCTTCCTCCTATATACCTCATGTATCTATCAATATTTATTTTTGGTTCATATCAAGTACCGTTTTGGTTCATAGGTATGTTGTGGGAATCTTATTCGGATGTCGAGAGGTAGTCATATGAACGTCTCTCTGACATTCAGATTATATACATGACATACAAAATGAAGATTCGTTCATAGTTCCATGGTACATAAAGTACATTCTGAGCACATGCTCTGAATGGAAAAATACTATATGGGTAGAAAGAAACCAAAAACTTTGGATGTATGTGAAGGTGTTAAAATGGAGATAAAGGATGTAATTTATAATTCTTATGAATCGAAAACCCCTTTTACACTAGTTGCGTTGAAGGAAAGGCTGAAGAATAAGGGAATCATAAACTTAAGTAAGGTAAGTCTCTTAAAACTATTAAAAGTTTGTGGATTTAGGTACAGAAAAGATTGTAAACGTCGTTATTTATGCGAACAAATACGAATAGATCAGCAAAGGGTTTAACTTAAAAAAATATATAATATGGAAAACTATAGCAGTAACCTTCGAAAGATTGTATTTATAGATGAAACATGGGTATTTGCCAACTGAAGTGTTCGAGAATCATGGCAAGATTTATCAACAAAAAGCGTAAAATAGAAAAGATCAACTAGAGGAAAACGGTTTTATATTTTGCACGTTAAACCACAGATGGCTTTATTCCGGGAGGCGCTTTTCCTAAATATACCTAAGCAGAGCACCGGACACGCCCATCATCAATTTTAATTGGTAATCTTACTATATGCACCTATATCACGATTATAGCACATTTTATTTACTATACGCCGTTGCAGAAGTGACGCAATACCTACGTTTTACGACAAAGCTCAAAATATACATGGATGCAGAAAATTCTATTAAATCTACTACATTCCAGCACCACAATGCGTCACTTTCACAAGGCAACGCCGCATTATTGAACAAAACAAACTGCCTTTAGTTTAGACCGCCTAGCTGCATGCAACATAACCTAAAAACAAAGTTTGTGTAAACTTATGTCCACTGTGCTGTCTTTATGTGCTTTATTAAAGGCGATTTGCAGGCTATTGCTGGTGAATATAGTAAAATTGAGATAACAAACTTTGAAGAATCATTAAATTATAGTGCGCCCATACAGATGAACTTATGAGGAAATGTCGGAACTGAGGAGAAAGACTATAATAGTAAACAGTGTGATTTGTGGATGAAGAAATTTTCGGAATTGACTAAAACGCAATGTATTGTGAGAAATACTTGGCCCAGTCTAAAGAAATTGGAATACCGAAATCGGTACATCTGCATGGTATCACACGAGTTTCACTAAAGTGGAGGATAAATAACGAAGGCGGGAATCTACAGAAATAAGAGGAAATGGCTGTGAGGCGTTTATAGACATTAAAATTAAACAAAGATAGGAACTATTAAGAATGATAAACTTTTGAAGCTGGGATTGTCAACTGTCGTTTTGGTAACTATACCTACCTAATAAAAATATGTATAATGTACATGCATACTTATACAGTGTGAATAAAAAGTATTTTATTAAATTGGGCGAGCTAGCGCATCGGATAGAAACATGCTGCAATGGCGTATAGTAAATAAAATGTGCTGTAATCGTATATATAGTAAGATAAACAATACAAATTGTTGATGGTCGTATCCGGTGCTGTGCTCAAGTATATTTAGGAAACGTGCTTCCGAGAGCAAACTTAATTATTTCTACTACCAATAAAAGTATGGATTATCATGATAACATATATGAATTGTGACAATTTTGAAGAATGGATGCAACGTCAATTACTACCAAATCTTGAAGAACCAAGTTTAATTGTAATGGATAATGCCTCATATCACACCCGACAATTAAATAAACAACCTACATGTCAATGGAAAAAGCATGAAATTGCAGAATGGTTAACTGAAAATAATATTCCTTTTCCTTCGTTTGCCACTGTCAATTTAACGCTATAGAGTTAATTTGGGCTAATACAAAACGATATTATGATAAACATTTTAAAATAGATGGAACTTTTTATAATTAGCGACATCATTGCTGTTACAGGAGAGAACTGTTTGAGAAATACTGGCATTTCTTATGCATCAAATAAAATCTTCAGACATTTTAACGGCCATGACACAAGTCAGTTTAAACTGTACCCGACTCTACTTCTTTTCTTCTCAAGATGACTGGAGGTACCTTCGTCTTCTTCTCCTTGTTCGAAGGGGCCCCTTGGGAGCCCGGTGCAGGGGTGGTGGTGGCCGCTGTCGGAGCTCGGTCCTGGACGGTCTTCGTTCGGAGCTGTTTAAACTACTCTTCTCTTACGGGCTGCTTCTTTGTTGGCGGCAGTGGAGGTTGGGGCTGCTCCTGGATGGCCCCCAGGAGCTCCTGGTGTTGGGTGTTTTGAGCCTCCAGCGATGCTCGGGCTTGATTTGCCATTTACTTTTGCATTTGGGCCATTTTCTCAGTAAGATCCTGGTTTTGATTTTCATCTAGGAGCCGGAGTATTGTACGATCCTTTTCATCCTGGACGGACGCACTGCTCCGGGAGCTTCCGGCGTAGTCATCCATATTGCTGTCCTCCTCAGCAAATAACATTTTTCTTTCCTGTAAGGGAATACCTAGAATATTATAGGAGAGAAAAAGTACAAGTAAAATTAAAGAAAAACGATATTCGTCTCGAAAGGGAAACTTTTACTTCTGTTTGTTCTATTGTCTTGAAAAGACATATAGAACTACTCTTCTTAGTAAAAAATTGGGTGTGGTCACTACTAGTCACTACTAAAACTGCGTCGCTGGCGCTGCTCCGTAAACACGTGTGCTTGCTTCGGTAGATACGACTAGACTGTAAATTTCCAGTACATGTTTGCAGTGTACTTGTACTGGGTACTTATTTTATACAATTCTTTACAAAGTATTACTTGTTACTTAAAGAAGTACTGTAAAATCATAATCTACTTCAAGTTTTACGTAAGTACTCCCAGTATTAGAAAGTACCCCCAGTGTTAGAAAGTACCCCCAGTGTTACAAGACACTCTCAGTGATAATAAAAACTGTAAAAATATAAACCACTCCAAGTACTTAAGAAAAAATGAGCGAGTATTTTATTTTAAGGAATTAAGTAATTTTCGCAAAATCCTGTTGTGACATGTTTGGCCACTGTACTGTGGACGATGGTAAAATACAGTGTAATCAATCATTTGAATCAGTAAGTTCATCTTATGAATTATCTGTGAAAATAGTAGATTCATTCATCATTTTGACGGATAATTCAGAAAATGAACACGATGAACCTTTTTGAAAATTGGTATTACTGTGCAATAATATATTATTATATGAGAGATTATGATAGCCATTATTCACGAAGCTGATATATGAGCCCATGAGCTGTTAGGCGAGTGGCGCAAATGATCTGATAATGGATAATGGTCATAATCGCGAATTTAAATTAAACAAATAAATTAGACTGAAATTTGATAACATTAATCGGTACCTACACGTAAGAAGTGGAAAATGTAAACAAATAATATGGCGGTACACTTGGCTTGGCTGCTACTGGCTGATTGTTGGCCGCAGTAGCATTGCGGTCGATTTAATATATCGTCAAATCAGCAAAACAGCGATTTTTGAATTGGTATTTGTGATTGGCTGGATGCAGTGAATTATGAATCCATAATTCACTACCGTGAATTAAAGATATGATTTTTCACCAGATAAATACTAATAATTGTCATATAATTAAATAGGTGTAGAAAAAGATTATTTTCTGCCCTATTTAAATAGGCAGGCTTATGAAAAACATTTATTTAGGTGTTCTAGATCATGGAAAAAATAGTATACACTTCCTTCCCCAGGAATAAAGGGATCTAATCTTTTGATTAAACGTTTGAGCGCATCTGTCCACGCTCTGACTCTAACCTATAGGCATCTGTTAATATTTTTACTGCTATCTGCAGATCAGAAACTACCATTCCTCAAAATTTCACCAGTGCTTTAACTGGGCAACTATAGTTAATATATTTTAGCATTAATGAAACTTTGGGGGATGGTAGTTTTTGACCTCTCTGTAGATGACCGTAAAATACGGATCTATGCCTAAGATGAGAATAGACGGCACTAGGAGCGATTAACTCTTTATTATTTTCTCATAATATACAACACTTGAACAAACGTTTTTTTATTAAGTCTACTTATAAATACTTGAAGTACTTGAAAGTACTGCAAGTATTTATAAAATACTCTAAGTATTTAAAATACTGAAAATACTTGAAGAGTACCTACTTTTACTTATTACTGCTACCTACTGCAAATGTTTGATTTTAAGTACATTACTGAATATTTCAAGTATTTCTGAAAAGTACTGGTACTTAATACTGCAAGTAAAATAAAAATTGTTTGATACTGCCTATTGGTTACTGCCAGTACTTTCTGCTTGCAATGACCACCTTGTAAAACCTTTATATAAATACAGGTTTTTCATTAATGGTTCGATGTCTATTAATCGTGACTCGTAACGTGACAGCATTTTGTTTTATTCTAGGAAAGATTTATTATTCAAATTATTATATTCAAAAGGATTATCCATATTTTTTTATTATTTGCGGGCACCTTGGTTTAAATTGTGGAAGATGAAACATGTTTCAAGGCAAAATGCCACAAATTACACATGTGTATATCGTACAATTTATAAGAAAGAAAACAAACATTTATTAATAATTATATTGATTATAGTATTAGCAGTAAGTATCAGGAAGACTTTATCTTTAATTTAATTGTGTGTCGGGTGGACAATGGAAAAGAACATATGGTATTATTCATAACTTAAGATTAAATTATAATCAAAGTCAAATGATTTGACTGACACAACAGTAAGAAAAAATTTAAAAAAATTTTGCTGGCAGTTTCTGCCTAAACAAACTTTTTTGCTTTCACCAACTCAATAAAGATGTACATTTATTTCTAGTGTATGTACCTATTTAATATTTTCATACTAGAAATTCCTATAATTTTGTTCTATATTAAAATATGGTAATTTCGATTGTCTTAATTAAAATAAAATATTTCAAATCAATTTTTCGTTTTCCACAAAAACAACTGTTTGACAATGACTTTGTAAATAACTAGATAAACCAAAGTGTGAAATAATATAGAATATTATTCTTTAATTTGAACAAGGATTTGGTTTCATTTAGTTAGTACAATTAGTGCCTGATTTCATATATGAACATTTACGTTTTAAACTCAGCTGATATTTTTTTATGTTCTCGAGATTTGTTAACTTCAAAGTAAGTGTTAAAAAATTAGGTTTGCAATTAATTATTATTGTTTTCAGAACTCGTTTCAGAAGTACCTAACGTGTGGAGATGCCCCAAATAGGGCACACATGGACACATGGCATAGTTCTCGACCACCGGCGAATATATTTGCGACAGAGAGTAGTCTAATAAAAAAATCAAGGGTAGTAAACAAGCTCACTAGTTTTAAAATAGACGGTTTCTAAAACCAACGTGAAGGCAGCCGCCAGAGATAGCCGCTGATTTTCCCGAAAGTACCCGAACGCACATGGACGTTCGTCAATATGGGTATTGCCGACTCCTCGCGATCACACGCCACGTGGAATATTGATATCGAGTGGCGGTGAAAAGGATAGTAGACTTAGTATAGATAGTTCCTTTTGAACACGATAATCAGTGTCGAATAATATTTGTATGAATAATTTGAGATTCGACAGGACATCAATTTCAAATATTTGCGGAAAATAGTAGACACAATTATAAAATTGATAACAAATTCAATATCTGAAACAGTAAAAAAAAATCGAGATTTTTCAAAAACTGGACATATATTTGCCTTCGAAATTTTATAGTCGACAGTCATACAACTATTAAGAGTATGCCTCAAAAAAATAAACACGCCTTACCGTCGTTCAGATTGAAGAAAAATTTAAAACTACAATAAAATGTATTCAATACCTGAAAGTCAAATAGCAAATCAAGATATTACCACTTTCAAAATTTTGCGACTGATAGTACACATAACTAATAATAGTATGCCTAAAAGAAATCAACTCGCTCTACAGTCTTACATATTGAAAAAAAAAAGAAAAATTCAATATCTGAAACAGCCAACAATGAAACTAAGATTTTTCAAAAACTGTACATAATATCGCTTCCAAAATTTTGCAGCCGATAGTACTGACTATTAAAGTACGCCTTCATATTGAAAAAAAAAAATTATATAAAATATATTCAATATCTAAAATAGTCAAGTAAAAACTAAAATTTTTCAAAAACTGGACTCATTATCACTTTCAAAATTTTACAGCTAATAGTACATACAACTATTAATAGTATGCCTTAATAAAATCAAGTCGCACTGCCGTCTTTTATATTTAAAAAAATCAATAAAACAAATGAAACAGTCAAAAATGAAACCAACATTACTCAAAAACTGTACATATTATCGCTTTCAAAATTTTACAGCTGTTAGTACACATTCCTATTAAGAGTGTGCCGTAAAAAATCAAGTCGCATTGCCGTCCTTCATATTGGAAAAATTTAATATTCTACAAGATAAATTCAATATCTGAAATAGTGAAAAAAGGAAACTAAAATTATTCAAAAACAGGACATATTATCACTTTCAAAATTTTACAGCCGATAGTACACACAACTAATAAGAATATGACATAAAAAATCAACTCGCACTGCCGTCCTTCATATTGAAAAAAAAAAAAAAAATTCTACAAGATAAATTCAATATCTGAAACAGAAAAAAATGGAAACTAAAATTATTCAAAAACTGTACATACTATCACATTCAAAATTTTACAGCCGATAGTACACACAACTAGTATAAGTATGACATAAAAAAATCAACTCGCACTGCCGTCCTTCATATTGAAAAAAATTAATATTCTACAAGATAAATTCAATATCTGAAACAGTATAAAAAGGAAACTAAAATTATTCAAAAACCGGACATATTATCAATTTCAAAATTTTACAGCCGATAGTACACACAACTAGTAAGAGTGCGATATAAAAAAATCAACTCGCACTGCCGTCCTTCATATTGAAAAAAATTATGATTCTACAAGATAAATTCAATATCTCAAACAGTAAAAAAAGGAAACTAAAATTATTCAAAAACCGGACATATCAGTTTCAAAAATTTTACAGCCGATAGTACACACAAATAATAAGAGTATGACATAATAAAATCAACTCGCACTGCCGTCCTTCATATTGAAAAAAAAAAAAATATTCTACAAGATAAATTCAATAACTGTTTCAGATATTGAATTTATCTTGTAGAATAATAATTTTTTTCAATATGAAGGACGGCAGTGCGAGTTGATTTTATTATGTCATACTCTTACTAGTTGTGTGTACTATCGGTTGTAAAATTTTGAAAGTGATAATATGTCCGGTTTTTGAATAATTTTAGTTTCCTTTTTTTACTGTTTGGGATATTGAATTTAACTTGTAGAATATTAAGTTTTTTTAATATGAAGGACGGCAGTGGCGAGTTGATTTTTTTAAGGAATACGCTTAATAGTTGTGTGTACTATCGGCTGAAAAATTTTGATTGTGATAATATGTCCAGTTTTTGAATAATTTTAGTTTCCCTTTTTCTCTGTTTCAGATATTGAATTTATCTTGTAGAATATTAATTTTTTTCAATATGAAGGACGGCAGTGCGAGTTGATTTTTTTATGTCACACTTTTACTAGTTGTGTGTACTATCGGCTGTAAAATTTTGAAAGTGATAATATGTCCGGTTTTTGAATAATTTTAGTTTCCTTCTTTTACTGTTTCAGATATTGAATTTATCTTGTAGAATATTTTTTTTTTCAATATGAAGGACGGCAGTGCGAGTTGATTTTTTTATGTCATACTCTTATTAGTTGTGTGTACTATCGGCTGTAAAATTTTGAAGGTGATAATATGTCCAATTTTTGAATCATTTTAGTTTCCCCTTTTTTCTGTTTCAGATATTGAATTTATCTTGTAGAATTTTTTTTTTTTTTCAATATGAAGGGCGGCAGTGCGAGTTGATTTTTTTATGTCATACTCTTACTAGTTGTGTGTACTATCGGCTGTAAAATTTTGAAGGTGATAATATGTCCAGTTTTTGAATAATTTTAGTTTCTTTTTTTTACTGTTTGAGATATTGAATTTATCTTGTAGAATATTAATTTTTTTCAATATGAAGGACGGCAGTACGAGTTGATTTTTTTATGTTATACTCTTACTAGTTGTGTGTACTATCGGCTGTAAAATTTTGAAAGTGATAATATATCCAGTTTTTGAATAATTTTAGTTTCCTTTTTTTACTGTTTCAGATATTGAATTTATCTTGTAGAATATTAATTTTTTTCAATATGAAGGATGGCAGTGCGAGCTGATTTTGTTATGTCACACTCTTACTAGTTGTGTTGTTACATCACTACTTGGCCCTAGAAAAATTAACAATGATATCACCGGTTAAGGTGATAACCAAAGGCAATTCAACCAACACACAAATAGTGACGGCGAACGGCTAGCTGATCTGGTGCGTGGCTGGGATTTCGTGGGTTCAATTAATATATATTTTTTTTAAATCAGCCAGAGGGTGAACCAATATTTTTGTGATATTTTGCCTAGCTAGTTTGTTCCAACACTCAGAGGTAGCTTAAAATGATGTAAAAATTATGAGCGCCATCCACGGAACATTTAAGAGTTACTGCTACCCCTGTGATGGTGAAACCAACCGCCGTGGAAAGATTTGATCTTATGGCGGACAGACAAACAGAAAAAATGAAAAATTAGATTTTACGATAAAAGATACTTATTTATTAATTACTTCAGAAAAATCATCAATGTAAAAACAAATCAGCGATTTTAATCAATTTAAAAATTATAAAATAATGTTATCAATTATGAAATAGAAATATTAAGTAATATTATCACAATTTCCAACAGAAAATATTTATAGCTTAATTACTTTATCATTAAAAGAAAAGAAATATATTGTGCAATGAAAGTCATACAGTAAATATTATACAACAAAAGAAATATCAATGAAATCCTCAGAATCTCACCAATCCTCCTGATGATGGATAGATAGTGGATGAGGGCTCCTGGTGAGTTCTGGTAGCCTTTCCTAACAGCCTCTCCGAACACAGACTGCTCCTCGACGTGGTTTGATGTCTTGCTAACCTGTATAACGCTAGGGTTTTGCTGTTGGTTGGGATTGACTGGACTAAACTGGACTTGACTAAACGGAATTTCAATCGACTGCTGAACTTTACTAAACTGTGTTTGACTGGACTATCCGTCTTATGAAATCTAGCAGACATTTAACCATCAAACGAAAATGATTTTCCATGTGTAATTTATGTAGACTATTTGTACTAATTATGCAAATTATTTCAGTAAATGATTTAAATAATTTGTATTAACTATCTAGTTAGTTATTTGTTAATTATCTATGTAATCAGTTGTTAAAATAATCAGTTATATAATCATCTATAATCATCTATAATCATCTATAATCATCTATTTATTCAGTTGTTAAAATAATCAGTTATATAATCATCTATTTATTCAGTTGTTAAAATAATCAGTTATATAATCATCTATTATCATCTATTTGGCAGCAAAACTCTACGTTTGGGAAGAAAAAAAATATTATCAGCACATGTTTCAGAATTATGGTTGTTTAGTTAGCAGAAATGAAAAATATGGCTAAAGGCCGTTAAACACTAATGAGAGGAATCAAATAAATAAATGTAATTACCTTTTATTAGATAGATCACTAAGAAAAAGTTTGATAACAGCAGAAGTGTCACAACTCGCGACTGAATGATCATCAAAAAAACTTAAAAGTCAAAGTAAAATGCTGCTGCAGAATTGGCTACAGAAATGGCCATTCTGCTACCAGCTAGCTAATAAAAGAGATATCCCCTCTCAAGTCTCAATTAACATATTACCATACTATAAACTAAAAATTACTAAGAATGGGTCCGCGTTGTTATATGCAACCCATAATACTTCCTGCAGTATATTTGGTTTAACCAATAATTAAGAAATTTGTGCTGTGAAATAGATATATTTACTATGCGATCGAAGCCTCTGTGTTCTACGAGAACTGTTAGCAAAAACTGGAATACAAAAAGAGTTAAATGGATGAAACATGAAAATATAATAAATGTGTACATTCCTAAATTTAAACACATTACCTATGATAATTCAATGTCTGGTGTTTTCGTTACTAGAGTATGGTAAATACCTATACATATTTCTCAAAAATTCATTATGTTTAATAGAATTTAATAAAATTACTTAAAGTTGCCAGATGTACGCAACACACCCTTCTCCTCCGGAAGAAATATTTTAGCTTACTGAAATATTTCTTTATCAGCTGTGATCCAAAAAAAAATTTAAGTAGCAAAATGTCTAACTGAATTGTACTAACATCAAACTGTACTAAAATAAACTGTACTAAAAGTAAACTGTACTAAACTAAAATTGGAAACGTTATGAATGCGCGAAATTTATCTCACCGTAGTGCTAAAGTGAAATGGTAAACACCCCGTATACGTGGCTACAAAAAAAAAAAAAAAAATTGAAAAAAAATTATTTACTATATGTCCCAACTTAATGGTGACAAACTCACAAAGTCCAACTTCTAAAAAGAAAATATTGGAAACTAACCTGTATGCCCATAGACTAGAGCCATACATTATACAACCACGTGTAAAAAAAAATATTTACAACTACGGGTTAAATGTTTGTTAAAATTCACAACGAATTAAAGTATTCAACTACGAGATATAAATTACAACTACGCATTCAAAACTATTTTGGACCAAGCGCCCGGACTATTATCCAGTTGATGTAAAGTGAAAACCAAAACTAAAAATTTGTATATGCTTAATGAAATTTCTCTAAAGTATCAATAAACATGTATTCAATCTAAAATCTCTTAACATCGTCAAACCCGAAATTTCGCAAATAAAATTTAAAATAAAATATTTACACAAGTGTTATTGGATATGCATCGATCCAAACACACCAAGTTGCGAAACCGAACTAAACTAAAAAGGCAGAACTGTGTCTGTCTGTGTGTGTCCTCACGCGAAATTAATCGTTAGTGTGAGGTCACCTAAACCCAAAAGTTTGACGATTTCTTCTTTAAAGCAGATATTTGGTGTTGAGTATCGCTTTATAATGCGGCTAAGTTGGAAGTTACGCATATTAAGTGGCCCTATTTAAAGAACCTCCACCCTACCACCCTATATAATCTCAGCGACAAAATAAAAAAACAATTAAAAATTCTTGCATTTGTCAAGAAGTATCACAGTGGATGCATGAGGTATAAAAAAAAATTATGTCGTGCGATGTTATGCATTTTTGAGTACTTGTCTCAAAAACTGAATAAACAGAACTAAACCTAAAAGTTACTAAAATTAAATGATCGGCCAATCAAATTAAATCTACTTAAACCTAACTAACTAACACTAAGTAACAGTACTACTAAAATTACTTTTACCCTAACTGACTGTTATGGTGGCGTCTAAATATTTTCTGAATACTACGACGCTCTACCGCAACTTATCTCACTATACTATACCTAACTATACCTAACTAAACCAAAGTTAAACCTACAAATGGTTCTAGAATCATTAAAGATCCGCGGTTGAGAGGTTTGGTTGCAAATCAACCCTCTCGTTAACACAAAAAGCATTAAATTAGTACTAAAGCACTATAATTCAATTGAAAATGCGGTTTGAAAAATTTTCATTAATTTTTCAATGTTGAAACCGCAAACTAAACCTGACAAAGTCATTGTCCTACTTGACCTGACCTGACTAAAAATTGAGACGTCGTTCGAACTAAGCGTCGAGACGGCGCTCATACTGAACTGAACTAACGAGATTGTGCTCGTCTTAAATTAAATTTATTTTAATGTCTTGTAAAATAAACTTATTTTATTCCATTTCCTTTCAAAGGAAATTTTAGAATATGTTAGGCGTCCCTAACCAAACCTGACTGAAATTTTTGTTTACCTACTCTCACGTATGATTAAACAACTCAAACCTAACTGAACCTAACTGTCGAGACTGAGCTCGAACTAAACTAAATTTAAACTGTGCCCCCAGATTAAATTTATTATATTCCATTTTCTGTAATAGAAAATTTTGAAATATTTTATGCTTGGCGTCCCAACGCATATTTTTTTATACTTGGCGTCCCAAAGCATACCTGACCTGACTAAACTAAAATTTTGTCTGATTATACTCTGTGGCATAATCGGACTTACGGGCAAACTTTACTAGACCTGACTAAACTGTAATGTTTGGGCAAACTAAACTAACTGAACTTAAATAAACTTAATAAGAGACTAGGTTGTACTAAACTGAACTAAAAATTAATCTTTAAGGACGTGCACTGCATACAAAATTTTTACAAAGCACTAATGGCATGTCAGAGCTTATGGTTCTAGACCTCGTGCAAGCTGGCGTTCGAGCCCAAATAAGGCTTGAGCTTTGATACATGCCAAGTACCAGCTGGAGTTCCGTCTAGGTGGTTCAACTCATATGCAACTTTAGATAATACTTTCTTGACAATGCACGGTACATAGCGATTAGCTAATTTAGCAGAAAAGAATTCTGCGGCGTTACTCAACACAAAATTTCTGAGCCAGACTTTTTCTCCAACTTTGAAAACTTTGTCTCGTTTTCTCAAATTATAATATTTGGCACCCTTTTGATACGCAACATTTAACTTAACTTGAACATCCCTATATAACTGAGGAAGTTTATCCATCTCATTGGCATATGATCTTCTACTTTCCCCAAGGTCATCCACATCTGAAACGTCGACGTCGTCATAATAATCACCCGTTACAGGCAGCTTTCGCCCAAAATTCAGGAATGCCGGGGTGAATCCAGTCACCTCGTGTACGGCTGAATTAATCGCAGACTGAATATTTAAAATATTTTCGTCCCATTTCTTATGTGAACCCTTGAGAAAACTTCTGATCATAGTGCCAATTGTACGATTTACCCTTTCTACATGGTTTATTTGGGGATGATAAAAACAACTATACCACAACTTAGAAATTTTGAATTTCTTAACAAAGTTATTAAACATATTGCTAGTATGTGCTGTAGCATTATCTAGCAATAAAACTTGGGGTGTGCCATAAGTTAAAAATACTTGTTCGAGAAAAGTTGTGATAGCTTTTGAAGTGGCTTCACGCGCGGGTTTCATTAGCACAAATTTAGAGAAATAGTCTACGGCTACTAACAAAAACCTATTGCCCTTCGTACTTCTGGGAAAAGGTCCCATTGTATCGTATGCTACAAACTGAAAAGGAAAAGAGGCTTTCTTTTCTGCGCCCATTTGCCCAAACCTCTGCGTGTTCAGAGACTTTTCTCTGCCGCAGATTTCACATTTTCGAATGTACGTTAGTATGTCCTTTCGCATTTTAGGCCAATAAAAGTTTTCTGCTACTTTGTGTAGCGTTTTATAATAACCTAAATGCCCAGAATTTTCATTCTCGTGGCAGTCAACCATAACTTTTTGCCTTTCTGCTAGAGGAACTACTAATTTCCATTCTGAAATGTTTGTATGCAAAATTATTTTACTCTTGGTATGTTTGAAAAGATACCCGTCTTTGACCATCCACTGAGGAAACTTATGTGGATTTTTCATAATTCTCTCTCTAAGTTTTAGATACCAAGGTTCGAGATTAATTAAAGAAATACCCAAAGTATCAATTTCTGCTACTGGTACTGAACGCGACAAAGCATCAGGGACTACATGTAGAGTACCCTTTCTGTGAATGATCTCAAAGTCATACATGGAGAGTCTGAGTGCCCATCGAGACAAACGCCCGGTTGGATTTGACAGTACTTAAATATCTCAAACTAGAATGGTCAGTGATGACTTTAAAGTGAACCCCCTGTACATACCCGGCAAAACTCTCTACCCCATGCAATACCGCTAAGATTTCTCGTTCACAAGTTGAGTAATTACGTTCAGCCCTTGACAAACTTCTACTCGCATAGGCAATTACTTTTTCAACCCCTTGTATAGTTTGGGTAAGCACTGAACCTACGCCAAACGCACTACTATCAGATTGGATGCAAAATTCCTGAGAGAAATCAGGTGGTGCAAGTATAGGAGCAGAAATTAATCTTTGTTTTATTTCCCTGAAAGCTAATTCGGCCTTATCGTTCCATGGTGTCGACTGTTTCTTTTTCCGCCCCTTAAGCAAATCGTTAAGCGGACTTATTAAAGTACTAAAATGTGGGATAAAACGTCGATACCATGAACACATGCCCACAAAACGTCTGATTTGGGTTGTAGTTTCCGGTCTTGGATAATTTAACATAGCCTCGATTTTATCACTTGAGGTTCTCAAACCTTGCGCATCCACCACGAAACCCAGATAATTCAGAGATTCTCTGAAAAATTTACACTTTTGGAAATTAACAGTCAAGTTTGCTTGTGACAATCTTTTATATACTTCTTTTAGCAAAGCTATGTGTTCATCAAAAGAACTTGAAGTTATAATAATGTCATCTAGATACACAAAAACTTTAGGTTGTAATTCTGGGGTGAAAATTCTGTCCATTAAACGCTGGGTAATCTGCGCCGAATTGGCCAGCCCAAAAGGTAAGACTTTAAATTGGAACAGACCTCTCCCCGGAACTGAAAAAGCTGTTTTCTCTTTGCTAGATTCATCTAGCGGCAATTGCCAAAAGGCTGACTTAAGATCCACACTAGAGATAAACTTTGCATTAGATAACATTTTTAAAATGTCGTCGACTAAAGGCAATGGATAAGAATCCTTCTTTGTGACTTCATTTAAAGCCCTACCATCAAAGCAAAAACGCCATTCCCCACTACCCTTTTTAACTAACAATACTGGACTATTCCAGGGGCTAAAAGATGGCTCTATTACGTCCTGCTGTAACATTTTGTCCAATTCTACATTAAGGTGCTGCTGCATGTAGGGGGATAATCTATATTGTCGCTTTTTAAACGGCAAGGCATCACCGGTCTCAATGTGTGCCTGCATTAAATGTGTTCGCCCAAGTTTATCTCTAGATAAGGACTTAAAAAGATCTACTACATTTTCCAGTTCCCTATTTTGAGCCTTACTAAACTTAATGTTGACTTCTAAACTTGACTCACTTTGTTTGGGTGGTTCGGTAATCACATTGATTAAATAATCGTGGACGTCACTAAAAACTTCCCAGGTGTTATTTTGGAAATTAAGTCTTAATGAAAACTGTTTGATAAAATCACTACCTAAAATCAAACTACAGCGTAGTGACGGTACTACACGAACTTCAACTAATTTACAAATCCCATCTATACATAATGGTAGTTCACAAATCCCTGTAATATTCTGAGCTGTTCCGTCTGCTGTTCTTACTACTTTATTTAAACTTTTGTCAAGTTTAATTTTATATTTGTCCAACAAATTTAACGACAACGAACCTAAACATGTGATATTTGCACCACTATCAAGCAATGAGATTACCTCCTCATCAAACAAAGTTACTGAAATATAGGGCCTATTGTCATAGGGCTTCTCTAGAAAAACTGGTGACACAACTGACTTACTAGACTTTAAAAACTTTTTGACTGTTACTTTCCAATTGTTCCAATCAGATAAATCCGTTTTTGGCTTGACTGTATTGAGAGAATTACGGTTACTAGACTTATAAATATTCTTTGTTTGACTTAATCGTGAATTATAAAATATACGGCCATTCTGAGGAGTCGTCTGACGTCGGCCTAAGTCGACAGACCTCCTTACTGGTTTTTTGGAATCAACCTAACCTCATTACAAACGGTACATGTTCTAACGGTACAGTCTGGCTTACCACACTTAAAACAAAACCTTTTTCTAGGTTCTTTGCATTCTATAAATTCGTGACCAACTTTCTTACAGTTGAAACACGTGCTTATACTTGAAACTTTATTTACTGGGTTTGTTGTTGTTGCCTGCACTACTTTATTAACTGAAGCTAAGTTCTTATTAGAAAAAGTTTTACATTTCTTTCTGAATATTTTATGTTGCCTTTTTGAAGATGACGGTTCTGAACTTTCTACATAAGCTAAATCGGATTCAAGGGCATTAGTTGCACTTGGAGGCGAATATTTATTCTTGGCCAGCAAGGCGTGATCGATTTTCCTGCAATATGTCACTAGTTCACAAGTGTCCCTAACATCAACTAAAGCCAATCGCTCAACATAAATTGGTAAAATATTTTTTCTAATTATTCTTAACTGTTCAGCATCGCTGACAGGTGATACTAATCTATTAAATAAATTCTGCATGGTGGCAACATATATAGTTATTTTCTCACTGCGCCCCTGCTTTCGTGATTTAATTTCATCTAATAAAGTTTCATTATACTCTAATGGTAAGAAAGTATTGTGCATTTCATTAACTAACTGATCCCAAGAGGTGACCTTATCTCTAACAGATCTGTACCAAATTAAAGCATGACCTTCAAATAAGTCTATTGCAGACTCACAAAGTTCTTTAAAAGTGACGTTGCGAGCTTTTGACAACTCCACAACTCTTTCTAAAAAAGCTTTTACGCTTGTACGGCCATCATATTTTATATTCCACTTATATACTGGTATTGACTTTTTATTGCCAGAGGTTGAGGGTAAGACTATGTCGCTATTATCTAACTCTACCGTTTTGATAACATTATTTGCTAGTTTAGCTTCTAGCTCTAGACATGCGGCTTGAGCATCCTGTTTAAACTCGGTATACAAGGTTTTAACTTCAATTGGTTCATCTGGAACTTTAAATCTATCCACTCTATACGTTAATGAAGCTAAACGCGAAGATATAATTAAGTACATAGTATCAATTACAGTTGCTGAAAAATCTAGAATGAATGATTCGAGTTCAATAAGTGTCATCTCAATCACATTTTTCTCGGTGTCCAACTCAAAGTTTGGATCTTTTAATTTCTTGATCTCCCCATTTGACTTTTCTAAAAATCTTTTCAAAACGATTTTCTTGTCTTGCAATTTTCTACGAGTACTTATTACACCCCTGATTCTAAGTTCATAATCTAACTCAGCCTCTGTCAGATAAGAAGGGTTTATGACAAGCGGTGAGTCCATCTTGTCCACTAAAGATACTTAAACTGACTCAAAAACAAATTAAAAATCAATACCTGTATATGTCTCTACAAGAAAAACGAACTATAAGTGGTATTAAAATAATACCTAACTGAAATTGAATTATCAAGTAAAGAATACTCTATAAAATTAACGTAAAAAGTCTAAACTGAAATAAAGATTGTACAGGTGTACAATCGCTGACTCACTAAACTAAATAAATTTGAGTTAATTTCAATGTAGCAAATTTATTAAAATACGCAAAGTTTTTACTTGCTGTTTTAAAAGATAATTGCTTTGATTTAAAATCAAATTTGCAATACCTAACTCAACTGAACCTAATATTAAAATAAACGGAGTTACTAATTCGCTATTTTAATTTTTAAATCACCTTGATATTTTTAATCAAATAGGCAATTCTAAACCCAACCCAAATGTATTAAACTTAATCCTTATCACTGGATATTAAATTCCTTAAAAGTGATAGGACTTTTTTTTGGTTAAATAAAAACTAACAAAACATCGCCTGCTTTATACTGCTAGAAGAATTCGTATAGTCCTCTAAATTAGATATAAAATATCGTATTTTATACTTAGTTTCTGTACGTAGCATTTACCATATTATAGATAAAATAAATTATCATAAAATAACTTCCAGACATAAAATTATTGCACAAATAATATTTTCAAACTTAAAACCTAAATTTCTGTCTCTCATAAGATCAAACTAGCTTATGCTTGATACCACAAAAACTCCAAAATTCACCTCTTTACTCATTTAAAAATCTGAAACTTACATAACTTGACTAAAAAAAAATGAAACTTACTGAACCTTATTCGGGCCTCACGTTACTGGGCACCATTGTTACATCACTACTTGGCCCTAGAAAAATTAACAATGATATCACCGGTTAAGGTGATAACCAAAGGCAATTCAACCAACACACAAATAGTGACGGCGAACGGCTAGCTGATCTGGTGCGTGGCTGGGATTTCGTGGGTTCAATTAATATATATTTTTATTAAATCAGCCAGAGGGTGAACCAATATTTTTGTGATATTTTGCCTAGCTAGTTTGTTCCAACACTCAGAGGTAGCTTAAAATGATGTAAAAATTATGAGCGCCATCCACGGAACATTTAAGAGTTACTGCTACCCCTGTGATGGTGAAACCAACCGCCGTGGAAAGATTTGATCTTATGGCGGACAGACAAACAGAAAAAATGAAAAATTAGATTTTACGATAAAAGATACTTATTTATTAATTACTTCAGAAAAATCATCAATGTAAAAACAAATCAGCGATTTTAATCAATTTAAAAATTATAAAATAATGTTATCAATTATGAAATAGAAATATTAAGTAATATTATCACAATTTCCAACAGAAAATATTTATAGCTTAATTACTTTATCATTAAAAGAAAAGAAATATATTGTGCAATGAAAGTCATACAGTAAATATTATACAACAAAAGAAATATCAATGAAATCCTCAGAATCTCACCAATCCTCCTGATGATGGATAGATAGTGGATGAGGGCTCCTGGTGAGTTCTGGTAGCCTTTCCTAACAGCCTCTCCGAACACAGACTGCTCCTCGACGTGGTTTGATGTCTTGCTAACCTGTATAACGCTAGGGTTTTGCTGTTGGTTGGGATTGACTGGACTAAACTGGACTTGACTAAACGGAATTTCAATCGACTGCTGAACTTTACTAAACTGTGTTTGACTGGACTATCCGTCTTATGAAATCTAGCAGACATTTAACCATCAAACGAAAATGATTTTCCATGTGTAATTTATGTAGACTATTTGTACTAATTATACAAATTATTTCAGTAAATGATTTAAATAATTTGTATTAACTATCTAGTTAATTATTTGTTAATTATCTATGTAATCAGTTGTTAAAATAATCAGTTATATAATCATCTATAATCATCTATAATCATCTATAATCATCTATTTATTCAGTTGTTAAAATAATCAGTTATATAATCATCTATTTATTCAGTTGTTAAAATAATCAGTTATATAATCATCTATTATCATCTATTTGGCAGCAAAACTCTACGTTTGGGAAGAAAAAAAATATTATCAGCACATGTTTCAGAATTATGGTTGTTTAGTTAGCAGAAATGAAAAATATGGCTAAAGGCCGTTAAACACTAATGAGAGGAATCAAATAAATAAATGTAATTACCTTTTATTAGATAGATCACTAAGAAAAAGTTTGATAACAGCAGAAGTGTCACAACTCGCGACTGAATGATTATCAAAAAAACTTAAAAGTCAAAGTAAAATGCTGCTGCAGAATTGGCTACAGAAATGGCCATTCTGCTACCAGCTAGCTAATAAAAGAGATATCCCCTCTCAAGTCTCAATTAACATATTACCATACTATAAACTAAAAATTACTAAGAATGGGTCCGCGTTGTTATATGCAACCCATAATACTTCCTGCAGTATATTTGGTTTAACCAATAATTAAGAAATTTGTGCTGTGAAATAGATATATTTACTATGCGATCGAAGCCTCTGTGTTCTACGAGAGCTGTTAGCAAAAACTGGAATACAAAAAGAGTTAAATGGATGAAACATGAAAATATAATAAATGTGTACATTCCTAAATTTAAACACATTACCTATGATAATTCAATGTCTGGTGTTTTCGTTACTAGAGTATGGTAAATACCTATACATATTTCTCAAAAATTCATTATGTTTAATAGAATTTAATAAAATTACTTAAAGTTGCCAGATGTACGCAACAGTGTGTACTATGGGCTACTCTTAATAGTTGTATGACTGTTGACTATAAAATTTCGAAGGCGATATGTCCAGTTTTTGAAAAATCTCGACTTTTTTACTGTTTCAGATATTGAATTTGTTATTAATTTTATAATTGTGTCTACCATTTCCCGCAAATATTTGAAATTGATGTCCTGTTCTTTGGAAATCTCAAATTATTCATACAAATATTATTCGACACTGATTATTGTGTTCAAAAGGAACTATCTATACTAAGTCTACTATCCTTGTCACAGCCACTCGATATCAATATTCCACGTGGCGTGTGATCGCGAGGAGTCGGCAATACCCATATTGACGAACGTCCATGTGCGTTCGGGTACTTTCGGGAAAATCAGCGGCTATCTCTGGCGGCTGCCTTCACGTTGGTGTTTCTAAAGAGGTGCTAATTTGCATCTTGTCTAAGAAAGACGTAATAATTTTTCTTGAATCTTATATACAACCAATTTTCGAAGATAGGGTTCCTTAGATTTCCTTTTTGCACAGTGCAATTTCAATTTTGTATTTTTTTTAAAGAATCATATACGGAGTGTTTTTATTATATGACTCTACCGGGACCCGCTCACAGCATCGAAATAAAAACTGAATGAACCGCGGCACGTCGTGAAATTATTAGAAAAAAAAGAATAGTGTACAGGGTGTACAGTGAAAGTGTTCTTGCTGGGCTAACTACCAGGATTTAGTGAGATTATTCTAATTCCATTATTTTTTTCTCTTTTCGACAGTCACAGACTAAACCGCTGGCTATATTTACTGTCCCATAAAATTAAACCATCAAAGGTACTAGTAATTAATTAGATAGTGTAAATTCTCCTAGTAGGTACTTTACAAGTAGTGACGCTTGGTTCTTCAAAATAATTTGTTTGTTACTTATTGTTGTTACTTTATAAAAAGTTTGCCTTTAATTTTTTAACTCCTTGTCATTAAGTTCTCTAACTACTTTGTCTACTTTAAATAAATCCATTAATTAGTTACACAGGTCAACATTTTATCTAGGCTTGTGCACTGGCATCGGAGATGATATCCTAGGGTTTTTGAGGTCGCTGATTACGATGAGCGGGTCGGTAAGGCCCCATCACGTCAAGTTCAAGGTCATTTGAAGGCCAAACGGTTAAAGAACCTTCCAAGATATCTGAAAAAAATTCATGGATATGTTTTTGAAGTCACTGAATCCGAATCCGGTGTTTGCTTTTACTTTGAATGCATCCTCCAGGTCATTCAAGGTCATATCAAGGTCATTTGATGGGGTCTTGAGACAAAAATGCTAAGTACCATCCGAAAAATCTGAAAAAATTCATACGTTCGTTTTCGAGGACCCTGAATCTGAGTCTGAGGTCAGTCGACCTCATTTCAAGGCAATTTGTAGGTCAAACGCTCATAAAACCTTCCAAAGAATCTGAAAAAATGCATGAATATGTTTTGGTGGTCGCTGAATTCCAATCCAGTGTTTGTTTTTACTTTGCATGCATCCTCGAGGTCATTCAAGGTCATCTCAAGGCCGATATTCTAGTCCTGTGGCACAATTGTGCATTTTGCAGATTGATATTGTTACCATATGCATTATGGAGATTTAATCTATAAAAGATTCTTTGGAAAATGACTGCAGAATCCAGGTAAATAAGTAGAATCCAGGCTGTTTATCGGACTATACGAATTGTCCAAAGAATTTTTTGTGGCTCAAATTGTCGAACTAACTAAAACTTGTGGTTGCACCCAGGGTACTTTCACGTGGTGACGGTGGGCAACGGAGATGTCCCACTATCCGGAAAAGTCCAATGGCTTCCATGCCGTCATGGCAACCACATGTAAAAGTGTTACGGGACAAGGGTTCGGATCCCCAGAACCGGCGGCTGGTCAGGGTGGGAAAGCGGGACCGCAGTCGTCGTCATCCAGCGACCGTAGCTCTTCATTGTGGAAAACTTGGCCTTTGAAGAGTCAAATGCTACAAGTCAAAGATCTTGTAAAAATAACGTTAACATCTTTTGTGTCGTTTGCGGACTGTATACTTCCAAAAACAAATTTAATTTTTCAGATGCATTAAAAAAAAATGAAAGCAGTATGTTCTTTATCTAAATGTTAGGTTTCCACTTAAAATCTAAGTACAATTTTAAATTCGTGTTCATTACTTGGTATATATAGATATATGAAAAAAAAGTAGTCAAATAGACAGCCTGGATTCTACTTATTTACCTGCATTCTGCAGTTATTTTACAAAGAATCTTTTCTGGTATAAATATCATTAATGCATAACATGGTAACAATCTCAATCTGCGAATAGCACAATTATGCCAGAGAACTAGAATACCTGCCTTGAGATGACCTTGAATGATTTCTAGGATGCATGTAAAGTAAAAATAACCGGATTCGAATTCAGCGACCACCAAAACATATCCATTAATTTTTTCAGATTTTTTGGAAGGTTTTTTGACCGTTTGACCTTCAAATAGCCTTGAAAATGACCTTGAAATGAGGTCGACTGACATCAGATTTATCGGATGGTACTTAGCATTTTTGTCTCAAGACCCCCTCGAATGACCTTGAGATGACCTTGAATAACCTCAAGGATGCATGCAAAGTAAAAACAAACACCGGACTCGGATTCAGTGACCTCAAAAACATATCCATGAATTTTTTCACATTTTTGGAAGGTTCTTTGACCGTTTGACCTTCAAATGACCTTGAACTTGACGTTATGGAGCCTAACCGACCCGCTCATCGTAATCAGCGACCCCAAAAATCCTAGGATACCATCTCCGATGCCCGCGCACAAGCCTAGATAAAATGTTGACCTGTGTTATTTAACAATCTGATAACGCAAGGCCCTCCTACAACCAAGTAGCTGGGGGAATTAGAGTGGGAATTCTTTCCACTAATTTCCCAGAAGAGCTACTAACTGTAGAGTAAATGAACGCCATCCAGGAATTACTCCTGGACAAAATACTGTTCTACAGCTCCCATTTTAGACCAGGTTGGCTGGCTCTTATTTGAGCTGATACAGCCACAATACAGTTGCTAAAATGCGTAATTATAGGGCTAAAGCCATGGGATGGTGCGTCACTACGGGTTGCTGAAGATGCAGAAATGCCTCATACAGAAATTTTGGTGGCACACCTACCACCGGGTAACCAGGGTTATTCAAATGAAAAAATCCTGGGACTCTTTAAGGCACAAAATGAAGGCCTCAATGCAACCAACTGGAGGGTGCTTCCAAGGGAAATCAAGGGCCCCACAGTGGAATCAACTTCCTCGGCAGACTTACAGTCAGCCGAGAAACTAAAATCAAAGGGCTATAAGATTAGCTACAAGTTCAGTTAGCTCTAGCTGAGAACTAGGAGCAAAAATCCTTAAAAAGCCCAAGACCAAGCTGGCACTTCCCAAGTTGAAATGCCTGTAAAACAAGTAGATCCAAAGGAAGATGTCAGCAGGGCAACTAAAAAGCACGAGGACAAAGGCACACATGAGGCCTTTCCGAAAGGCAAATTAGTTCCCAACACACAGCCTTGCTCCGGCAAGGGCAAGGGTTCAGGTAGAAAGGGCCAGAAAAAGGCCCCAAGTCGCCAAAATGAACCTAAATGCTAAATTTCTCCAAATAAATCTCCACCGTGCAAAAGCAGCTTCGAGCGTGCTTAGTAGGAGATTTATGAGGGAGAAAATAACTATTGGGCTAATCCAAGAGCCCTGGACATATAGTGGACGCATCAAAGGACTCGCCACGCAATCATGTAAGTTAATTTATTCTACTTTGCATGATAATCCTAGAGCAGCCGTACTGCTCGACAAAAGCACTAATTTTGTTCTCCTTTCAGAGTTCATCACCAGGGACTTAGTTGCTGTAGCTGTGGACGTACCTACGGAGAGAGGCAAAAGGCAGGTCGTAGTTGCCTCGGCCTACTTATCCGGTGAAGACCATAGCCCATCTCCAGAGGAAGTACAGAGCTTCATTAACTGGTGCAAAAGGAGGAACAAACATTACATTATTGCGATGCTAATGCGCACCATCACATGTGGGGCAGCACGGACACAAACACTAGAGGTGAGTATCTTTTTGAATATTTGTTTGCAAACAATATCGACATTATCAATGAATAAACCCACCCTTATAAATGCGGTTAGAAAAGATGTTTTAGACGTAACCCTTGTGGATCCATTTATAACTGACTAAATAAAAACTGGCATGTTTCAAACGAGTCTTCAATGTCGGATCATAGATACATTAGATTCGACTTGGAGGCAACCCTAACTAATATCGAGCAATGCTGAGTGCCTAGACTGACGCACTGGAGTGCTTATAGAGAGCACTTAAGATCGGAGGTCAAAGGTATCACGCATTCCATCGATACAATAGAGAAATTAGATATAGCCTCCTACCAGCTACAACATCTCATGATTTCTTGTTATGAGAAAAGTTGCCTGTAAAACAAAAGGCAGTCCAAAGAGATGTGCCTTGGTGGAATAGGGAACTCAGCCATCTCAGATCTGAGATTAGAAAAACCTTCAATAGGGCTAAGAGCTCTAGGGATTGGGAGAGCTACAAAAAAGCCCTTACAGAATACAATAAAGAATTGGGAAAGTCTAAAAGGAGATCATGGAGACGGTTCTGCGATGGGATAGATGAATTAACCCCTGCAGTCCGTCTACAAAAAGTCCTTGCAAAATACCACTCAAAGGGTATAGGGCTACTTAAAAAGCCTGACGGCAATTACGCAGAGAGTCAACAGGAAAATATAAGAGTACTTTTAGGAACTCATTTCCCTGACTCCCGCGTCATTCAAGGTGAACTAGCACAAACCTACCTGGAGGAGAATGTACATTGCCCCACCAGAGAAGGAAAAGGCTAGGAAACAACATTTTTACGTCTAATAAAATTAAATGGGCGGTGTCCAGTTTCAAGCCCTTTAAGTCACCAGGCAGGGATGACATCTTTCCTGCCCTGCTTCAACATGGCATTGAGGAACTTATCCTATGCTTGAGAAGCATATTTAACGCAAGCTATTCTCTTGCATACATTCCGCAAGCTTGGAGGGAAGTTAAGGTGGCGTTTATTCCAAAGATAGGCAGGCGTCCATCGGAGGAACCAAAATCATATCGCCCCATTAGTTTAACCTCTTTTCTCCTGAAAATAATGGAGCAAATATTAGATGAGCATGTCGGAAGTGAAACCCTCATACGGGCTCCGCTTCATCCAAAACGATTTGCCTATCAATCTGGCAAATCGACAGTAAATGCTCTACATAGCCTGGTTAAAGGCATTGAAAAGAAGTGGCTATGTGTGCGTTCATAGATATAGAGGGTGGATTTGATACAAAAATCCACAGAAAAAAGGGGAATACAGTCCCCAGCAATCAAATGGGTACAATCCATGCTAAGAAGCCGAATAATTACTACGGATATGGGGGAAGGAGTCCGCCACTGTGATTGCAGTCAGGGGTTGTCCACAAGGTGGAGTTGGTGGTTGATTCTGGGGTTAATTCAGCTGGAATCCACGACCAAACCCACTGACTCAATGCCAATCAAGCGGAACTTTGACAGTCCGTTTGATGTGCTAATTGAGAGCCGTCAGACAAGCAGAGTTGAAGCCCTGCGGTTGGAGAATGGGTCACTCATCTGGTACACAGATAGTTCGAAGATGGCTGAAGGGGTCGGCGTGGGCGAGCGGGGCCTAATTGCAGGCTATCCAGAGCCCTAGGTAAAGCCCCTACCATTTTCCAAGCAGAAATCTATGCTATAGATCTATGTGCCCAGGAATGCTCAAAAAAAGGCATTAGAAGGGCAAAGATCTATATACTTTCAGATAGCCAGGCAGCGTTAAAAGCTCTAGGGTCCTGTACCTTTGGGCCTAAAATTGCCTGGGAATGCAAGCAATCCCTGAAGCAAATGACAAAAAAACAACAAGGTTACCTTGATGTGGGTGCCGGGGCATGAGGGAATAGAAGGAAACGAATTAGCCGACGCCCTTGCAAAAAAAAGTGCTGAAGCCCCATTTTTTGAGCCCGAACCGTTTTGTAGCTTATCCAAGGGACACATAAGGGAGGATATAAAAAAGGGGGAAAAAGAGCAGAAAGAACCCCACTGGAGGAATACGCCGGGCCAAAGACAGGCGAAAAGGTTTATTACTTATTCGACAAAGAATGCCACAAGGCTTCTCGAACTCGAAAAGTCCGACTTAAGGCTGATAACAGGCCTCTTGACAGGTCATTGCTCCTTGAGATATCATCTCAAGAATATGGGCAAGGCAGACAATGATATGTGCAGATACTGTGATACTGCAATAAATACTGCGGAACATATTCTTTGCGAATGCAAGATGTTAGTCCGCACTAGGCTAAAGTGAATAATTTTATTTGTTAGGTAGAATTTGCCTTATGGCTTGGGATAGAATTATTTTTTTGATTTTTTTAATAATTGATTATTAGTAATTCACTATTCGTAACTTATTTCGGTTAAAACGCTTGTCCAAATAAATGTTTTCTTAATTATTACGTTCTTTTGTTTTGGGAAACTTAAATATTCCCAGAATCTCACTTAATGAACAATTTTAATATATTTTTTATTTTATCAGAATTGAAATTCATTTTATTAAGTATTGGTTGACTTATTAAATAATTGAGTTAAGTCGTTGTCCAATTAATTTTTGTTCTTAAATTTTATTTAAATTGTATTTTTGTCTTACGTGGATAAATTTAAATAGTCCCAAAACAATTGCCAACCTCCATCAGGACCAATCAAGACGCTCAAGTGTCTATTCTCAGTTGCTTATTTTTGTGGTAAACTTTTACCTGCCCATTGATTATATTAGTACGTCACTATATTTTGTTTTATTTTTTGTTGTTCCTCGAACTGTTCAGTTCGAGCAACGAGGAGCAGCAGTAGCACCGGCAGCAGCAGCAGCAGTAGCGACGGCAGCAGCAGCAGCAATAGGCAGCTTCCAGCTAGAACCTGAGGATGGCAGATGAGATTCCGCCGAAACGTCGTTCAGACAAGCGTGGCTCCCACAGGAGCCTACCAACTACACGGGAAAACACCCGGAAGAACACCAACACTTCATATATATATATATATATATATATATATATATATATATATATATATATATATATATATATAAATAAATATTAAAACAAAATATTTCTGTCTATCATCTCTATGAATCCTTATTTTCATAAGGATAGTAAACCAAACAGCAACGAATTGCTAGTCTGGCCGCGTTAAGGATAAAAATCACATTTTACCACAAAACGCTTGGTTTTGATTGAAATAAATACCAGCCGAAAGATTTATACGTAATTAAAGGCAACTCTCGCACCAGTCGTCTCAGGCCACTTGCAGACTGCAGTTTCGCGCTGGTGGCGCTCGTCAGTGCAAGGCTTCCTGAGACGACTGACCCGAGAGTTCATTGTTCCCAAGTGAATATTTCGCCGTTGCAAAACGACGAAATAGGGGAAGCTCCATCTAGCGGTCAATATCTGTCCCAATCAAAACAATATCCCGACATGGGGTGCATGTAATAGTTCAAGAACATGCTTCTAGAGGGCAGAATATATTAAAACAAAATATTTCTGTCTATCATCTCTATGAATCCTTATTTTCATAAGGATAGTAAACCAAACAGCAACGAATTGCTAGTCTGGCCGCGTTAAGGATAAAAATCACATTTTACCACAAAACGCTTGGTTTTGATTGAAACAAATACCAGCCGAAAGATTTATACGTAATTAAAGGCAACTCTCGCACCAGTCGTCTCAGGCCACTTGCAGACTGCAGTTTCGCGCTGGTGGCGCTCGTCAGTGCAAGGCTTCCTGAGACGACTGACCCGAGAGTTCATTGTTCCCAAGTGAATATTTCGCCGTTGCAAAACGACGAAATAGGGGAAGCTCCATCTAGCGGTCAATATCTGTCCCAATCAAAACAATATCCCGACATGGGGTGCATGTAATAGTTCAAGAACATGCTTCTAGAGGGCAGAATATATTAAAACAAAATATTTCTGTCTATCATCTCTATGAATCCTTATTTTCATAAGGATAGTAAACCAAACAGCAACGAATTGCTAGTCTGGCCGCGTTAAGGATAAAAATCACATTTTACCACAAAACGCTTGGTTTTGATTGAAACAAATACCAGCCGAAAGATTTAGACGTAATTAAAGGCAACTCTCGCACCAGTCGTCTCAGGCCACTTGCAGACTGCAGTTTCGCGCTGGTGGCGCTCGTCAGTGCAAGGCTTCCTGAGACGACTGACCCGAGAGTTCATTGTTCCCAAGTGAATATTTCGCCGTTGCAAAACGACGAAATAGGGGAAGCTCCATCTAGCGGTCAATATCTGTCCCAATCAAAACAATATCCCGACATGGGGTGCATGTAATAGTTCAAGAACATGCTTCTAGAGGGCAGAATATATTAAAACAAAATATTTCTGTCTATCATCTCTATGAATCCTTATTTTCATAAGGATAGTAAACCAAACAGCAACGAATTGCTAGTCTGGCCGCGTTAAGGATAAAAATCACATTTTACCACAAAACGCTTGGTTTTGATTGAAACAAATACCAGCCGAAAGATTTAGACGTAATTAAAGGCAACTCTCGCACCAGTCGTCTCAGGCCACTTGCAGACTGCAGTTTCGCGCTGGTGGCGCTCGTCAGTGCAAGGCTTCCTGAGACGACTGACCCGAGAGTTCATTGTTCCCAAGTGAATATTTCGCCGTTGCAAAACGACGAAATAGGGGAAGCTCCATCTAGCGGTCAATATCTGTCCCAATCAAAACAATATCCCGACATGGGGTGCATGTAATAGTTCAAGAACATGCTTCTAGAGGGCAGAATATATTAAAACAAAATATTTCTGTCTATCATCTCTATGAATCCTTATTTTCATAAGGATAGTAAACCAAACAGCAACGAATTGCTAGTCTGGCCGCGTTAAGGATAAAAATCACATTTTACCACAAAACGCTTGGTTTTGATTGAAACAAATACCAGCCGAAAGATTTATACGTAATTAAAGGCAACTCTCGCACCAGTCGTCTCAGGCCACTTGCAGACTGCAGTTTCGCGCTGGTGGCGCTCGCCAGTGCAAGGCTTCCTGCCTTGCCTTTAATTACGTATAAATCTTTCGGCTGGTATTTGTTTCAATCAGAACCAAGCGTTTTGTGGTAAACTACACGGGAAAACACCCGGAAGCACGTCAACACTTCATATATATATATATATATATATATATATATATATATATATATATATATATATATATATATATATATATATATATATGTATATATCTGAATGTATTACTAATACTAATAGATAAAACATCATTACTCTCATGTAAAATATGTTCTAGCACGATTAAGGTAATTATTAATCGAAAACGCGCCTCTTTTACTCTTGTGATATAGTTACACGAATCACCCCTAACTAAAACTTATACCTAAGGAACAGATAAACAGAGACGTACTTTGAATTTATCTGTCAACGTCGTGAAGGATGGGCTATATGTCCACCAACGCATCAGATATTCCTATTTTGATGCAAAACAGAGTAAGATTTTTGAATTTACTAGAAACGTCCTTAAGTTTCTACCGAAGATACGAATTTTGAACTTTTAGTATAATGTTTTGTTCTTTCTAATACCCAAAAATTTGAAATACGGCTCTGTAGTACCTTGTCGGTGACTGGTTTTGATTGCCTTTTTATGTGCATTAAACGAATGGAGACAACTATAATAATTAAGTTTAATTAAAGTGACACTTAAATATTCACACCTCTCCTTACCACTGTATATATGGGTAAAATGATTAAAATTGTTATTATGTGTTCTATTTTTATTATGTGTACTGTTTCTGTTGATTGTTTGTTATCTCGTAAACCAGTGTTTTAAATAAAACCATGTAAATTCTCGAAGTCGCCCTTGTTGACACACCTCTCATAAAAAATTACGTCACATATGGCGGAGGCGCCTGGTTTCTAGGCCCTCGTCACAAAGCCTATGTGACAATATCTACACTTGGATGGGTCACCCACTCATAATTATCTTAAGTGTAGTGCGCACCTGGTTAAACGAACACTTTAATCTGCTCTGGATAGGACGTAACAGCCCATAGCCCATTAGTACACTAGTACTAGTAGTAGCAAGAAATTGCTTCCCAAGAACTGAAAGAAGCTTTTCTAATCGAGTGCAATATTAGATACAAAAAGTAAAAAATGAGAGGACCCAGTTATGATGAATGGATTTTCATGATTTATTTTGCATTGAGTTTCTAATAGAGTACAAAAAAGTTTACCCTTTAGTGGTGGGTAAAGTAAAATAGTAATTACCTAATCTGATATAGAATCAAATTGTAAGAGAAAAAGATCATATACAATTTTTCATGTAAATTTATATTTTCCAAGTTATACCGATTTGAAGATTACGATTTTGGCTTTAAAAAATTGATACTTTGAGACTGTTTTTCGTAAATAACTCAAGTTATAGATTTATGGAGAATGTGGTATGGTACAAGAAATAAGATTATGAAATTACAAGTATTCTGTTTTTTGTTTATTTATGTACGATGAATAGTTCTAAAAATTTTACGGTTTAGAAATGGCGCTCGAACGTTTATCAGTGGAAATATAATGTTTAAATCTCAAATATGTCAAGAAACAATCAATATTATGTTAAAAATACATATAATAGAAACTAAAGGGTTGGAGGTACACTTTGATATGATTTCTTTTCTGTCCGTACAACTTGAAAAATAACGATGTTATGTGCAAAACAATCAGTCTTTTGTATTTTTTTAAAATAACCAATTTAGGATTTTCCTACTGTCATTGACCATATAATATAAGTTCCAAAAATCTGAACCAGTTTTTTTAATCTATAGTATTACCAACATGGTCTATTTTTGGGAGCTTCAATTTATCAAAAGCTTTGAAGAAATATGAGATTTAAATGTATTCCTTTGCCACTAAAAGTTCGAGCCCTACACGTACTATTATACTGTCATATTTCCGAAACTATTAATTCTACAAATATTTAAAAAAACAGATTAATATATCGTTTCTTAAACTTTATTTTCTATATTGTCATATTTTCGTTTAATGCAATTGTTTTAGAGTTGTTTATAAAAAAAGAAATTTTTTCAGCAAAACCGTAAAATTTTTCTTAATTTAAAGTATATTTTTAAAAACGACTGCTTTGAAAATGTCAAAAAATTAGAGCATGTATATATTAATAAAAACCAATACAGGTTTTTTGAATTTCCATTATACGGCCAATGGCAGCAGGAAAATCCTAATTTTTTTCTTCAAAAAAAATTGGAAAGTAGTCGTTGTTTTGCACATAATATTATTATCCTTCAAGCTGTATGGATAGGAAAAGAACCCATGACAGAGTACTGCAAGTCCTCCAATTTCTATTATATGTATTCTTAACATCATACTGATTGTTTCTGACATATTGACATATTTAAGATTCAAACATTATGTCTCGACTGATAAACATTCCAGCGCCATTTTTAATTATCATATTTTTAGAACTATTCATCGTACAGAAATAAAAAAAAATATACTTGTATCATAATCTTATTTTTTGTACCATACCACTTTTTCAGTAAATGTATGACTTTTGAATTATTTACGAAAAACAGTCTCAAGGTACCGCCAGAAGGGGTCGGAACCACCCCCAAACCAAAAGTGGCGATTTTTAAAGTGTAAAATTTCTTGTACTCAGTCTTAGAAACTCAATGCAAAACGTTTCATGAAAATCCATTCACTATAGACGGGTTCCGAGGTAAAGACTTAATTGCACTCGACTATTCTTGGTACTATAGTAATGTAGTAGTATTAGTGTATTTGTAAAAATGATTAATTGATATTTTAACTACTTAAATTAAATACTAAAAATGAATATTTTCTCCGAAAAATTTGTATTTAGGCTAAATTTGCAATTCTGAACGTTATTTCGATCAAACTATGTTTCCTTAAATTTTCATATTTAACCGTTCTCAGCAGGATTGATCGTCGGTCACTTTTTCGTAGCCAAAAAAAAAAAACAGATTTATTGATTGCATAACTGACAAACATTTGAATGTAATTTGAAAACAACTGAGGAAGACACGAGTGTGTAGGTGAGACGCGAGACAATGCTATTTTTTGAATTTTTCAGAACAAGGGGCGGCGAGTATTTTTGAACACAACTGACCTTAAAATATTTAAAATGATCAATAAGAAAACATAAAAACAAATGAAAATGGAAGTGCCTTCTCTTGAATGGTACGGTACGTCCTATGCGATTGTTACGAATAGTGAATATCAGAAAAATGCCATAAAGAAGACATATCAGTTATTTTTTAATTTTCTTTGTAGTGTACATATGGATCATTAAAATTTTGTTTATTCCGAATAACTTGTCAGTTTAAGATAACTCGCACACCAATTACAGATAGGTACTGAATTTTAACATCCTTAGAGGAAGAGAAGGTCGGCATATCGTTAATGCGAAAAATATGGGTGATGCAATTACTCATTGTCTGCTAATGTTTTTTATACTAGGATTTAATCCCAACATCATTAACATCAGTAAAACTGTGAAAAGTAACCAAACTGGATATGTGTTGTTTTAGAAATAGTAGGTGAATCAAGCATTTCGCATTTTAACGAATGAAGAAAACGAAGGCATATAAAAGGTACACTTCGAGTCAATGCCCAGTCAATCAGTGAGTTTCTCAGTGTCTTGTGGCTCGTTCCTCTGTTTACCAACATGTTACCTCGGATATTGGCGATTTACTCAGTCTCTCTTATCATTTTTAAAAGCTCTGGTGTGTAATTGTTTCACTATTAACCCAATAACCTTCAATAACCAATAATAACTTTCTATATTATTTATGTAACTTTTGAAATATTTAACAACAATGTACCTATTGTTTAAAAGATTTGTACGTCTAAGGGGTTTAAAAATATATTTTAGTTTGGGCCAGAAGTAGCAGATTTGGTGTACAACGTGTACCAATTTCAAGAATCGTCATTTCAGGAGCATTTTATGCACAGCACACTGAAATGATTTTTAAACGAATATGCATTGATGTTAATTTAAAAAAAAATCTGTGAGTGAGATAGGTACTAGCTCCTCCTCTTCCTCTTCATATAAAATTTACTAGATGATTCGCTGGGCTGAGACAAAAGCGAAAATATTTTCAATTTTGTCATTGTATTAGTTATATTTTATGCAAAGACGTATGCTCAGTTCGGACCTTTTACAGCTTTTAAAAATAACCAAATGTATTTTGTGGTTAAAATCAATACCTACTTAAGAATCTAAAATATGCTCTGGAATGCCTTACAGGAGGTAACCGAAGAGTAAAAATAATTTGAGACGTGTTCTGTAGTTCACTTTTAAATTTTAATTCATGTATGAGGCTGATGCCGTCAAGTTCATTTGTCGGATGGATCATCATGTCAATATTTTTAGGACTTCTATAAAACAGGAAATATTTGTCTTAGTAGGAGCGTCGTTTGTCTTTGTCATTTAATATTTATTTCTCATTTCTATCATACATTTAAGGACACTGAAATTGTATTAATATGTAAAGGTAGTTATTGTTTGTCAATTTATAAGTAATATAATAATGTTATTTTAATCACGCTTTTACTAGCTTGACCAGTAACTTTGTATGTAAAAAAATTTTGCAATTCAATTTTCATCCACTTCTAGACATCATATTGACTTGAAATTTTGCATGTGTGTATTTGGTTCAAATGACAATACATTTTGACATGTTATTTATAGAAAAATCCAAGTATGGTCATTTAATAAACGATTCTACTAAAAATTTGTATCTGGGAATTTTGAAGTCGTAGAGTATATAAGTATATGGTGAAAATTTAAAAATTCAAAATGGCGGCGTCAGTTGACAAATAGGTTTTATCCATTTGCCTATTAAGTTATAGGTAGATCGTTTTATTATTTATCGTCTAATTAGACAGAAAATCGGTATCTGAGGGTTAGCGAAAGTTGCAGGTTGTAATTATTTGCTGGAAATTTAACAATTCAAAATGGCGGATAAGTCTTGTAATTTTCATCTCACATATCAAACCAAATCAAGAATTTACGGAATTAATAGTGATATATACATATACAGGGTGTAATTAGTTTCATGTCATTAAAAAAAACTGGTGGTAGGAAACGACAAGACAAACAAAAAAAACCTTATATAACATGGGGTCTAAAGCTCATAGTTTTGGAGAAAAAAAAATAAACAAAAATTTCGCAAATGTTCAATAAATTTTTTTAAGAACTGCTGGAATATTGAGGTAGGTTTAGATCTAGATCTGATCTGAAGAAAACTATACTCTAACTCTCGCTTGTGCAATATTTTAGTTACTGTCATGGCGGTGTTTCGTTATGTACACACGTCCAACCCGCCGTTCGTTGTTTTTGTTATTTTTGAATTTCGCGTCATTGTGTATTTATAGTTAAGATTTATTTTATTGACTTACCGTTCAAGTTGTCAAATTTTTGATTACGTACAGACACAACTTACTTGTTCGTTCTTTTTGTATTCCTTTTTGGCTTTTGTACCAAGTTTTTATTTTATTTTTCTTTATTGACAACGTTAGTTGATAGTTTAGTGTTTAGTCTTGAACGAAGTGCGTATGTACTTAATTCGACGTACCGAACTGTGCATTGATACAGATGCAGAGATTTTGAATCGTTTAGGTAGGTGGTAAGCTTTTAACCCAGGACACTCATTTATGTTACAAATATTAATAAACCACATTTAAATTTTCTAAATTATAAACAATCCAATATTTTGTTCCAAATTAAAAAACACATGTAAAGAAATGCTCTGTTTAAACCTCTATGGCCATTATTTGCTTGCAATTGTGCACGAAGAGAGAACGAATTATTTACCTCTTTATACTTGCCTCAATTCAGTTGAGGCGGTACATCAAAGGCGGTCGATGATCCTTTGACACCGCGTGTGCCGGCCAGCACTTTTTTATGACAATTTAAAAGTTGTATAATTGGGAAGTACAAGTCCATCGACCAAGAAAAGCAGTGGTTCTCAATAGTTGTCTACCATAATATTAACCTATGTTAACCTAGATCAGTGTTTTTCAAAGTGCCCCTAGAGGGAAAAGTCATAAAGGTTTTTTGTTTGTCTAGTCGGTCCCCATTACCAGTTTTTTTAATGACATGAAACTGATTACACCCTGTACATTTGTTACAAAAAGGTTAATTATATTAAAATTATCTGAAAATGTCACCCAACGCCAAAGATCTGAAATAGATTGTGAACGAGGTTACTGAAGCAATTGTTTCGGATGAAAATTATATAAGTTCTCTCGTTAAAATCGTGTCTGAGCATTTAAATAATAAAATGGATACTTGGCACTCAAGAAAAATAAATTGATAAATACGAAAAAAGAATTCAGTTATTAGAACAAAATAACAAAAAATTAGAGCATCGAGTAATTCAACAGGAGCAGGAACTTAAAAGAAACACTATTCGTATTTTTGGACTAGAAGAAGGGGCGAAAGAAAAATGTTGAGGAAATAATAACTGCAAAATTTGTTTCAAAAATTTAAAACTTAAATTAAATGTGAGCGCATTTGTTGAAAAATGTTATCGAGTAGGCCCAGAAACCAATACATCCGATAATTCGCAAAGAAGTAGAGTAAAAAGTAAAGTAAAACCTCGCGCTGTTTTTGTCACGTTTGTAAATTATAGAGACAAGCAAAATGTCATAGATAACAGAAAACTATTAAAATTCACTGGCGTGGTGATTAGGGAAGAGTTCGTAAAAGCTTAAATGGATCTGGTTAGAAAAGCAATTCAACATTTTACTACTGGACATGTTTGGACCCGTGATGGCCATTGCAGTAAATAAGGGCAAGAAAGTCAGTATTAATTCCCAGTGTGATTTAGAAGATAATGATTAAAGCGGAAGTGATACCATATTCAAAAGAAGACAAACTTTAATTTTCAATACATTATTTTCTTTTTGGTTGTTGTATATTTCTATTATATATAAAAACATTGTAATTTTTTAAAAATTAATAAATTATATTGTCTATAATTTTTTACTTGTGGCATATTCAGATTTTCCTATTTTTTGTTGGGTTTTTTGCCACTGAAAAATATTTAAAAATTTTAATGAAAAAACCTCTGCGCCAAACGGATTAGACAGAGGTTGGTTCTTGAATACTTGATTGTTTCAAAAAGTCTCACACCTAAAAATATATAAACTAGAACAAAGTTATAAACTAAAAAATGAAAATGAAAGCTATAGGCAGTTAGCGTTTCGGAAGAAAATCTACTTCCGTTCTCAAAAACTTTTTATGCCGTCAACCATGACAGTTCGTTGTTTATGTATTTCCATAGTCACGTGAGACATTCAATTATATTTATCCTATTTTACTTACTTCGTCTCTAAACATGGGCAACCAACTAGTACAGAAATCTATTGAATAATTTGAAACGCATATATCCTCGTTTAATAAAATAATCGCAATTTCTTTTAATTCTGTTGCTCTCTTTTTCCAAAATCTTCTCCGAGTTCCACTGAATCCTGTGATTATTACCCACGCGTGTTCACAAATTTTGGATTTTTCAAATTCTCCCCTTTGTTCACCAAGCCTTACGTTGAAAGGTCTAAATGATTCACCTACGTAATGTTTTCCGGTCTCACACGGAACACTATAAATACAATTTTTTGAATCTTGAACAATATTTACAGGTTTGGTTTTTGATAAAACCGATCTTAACGTGGAGCTCGTTTGAAAAACAGTTCGTACGGAAAACCTATTCCAAATTTTACGTAATTTATCCGATAAACCATGCATATATGGAATTACTGCCATTGACCTAAATACCTCACGTTGTGATAGTATATTCTCTCTCCTACCAACGTTCAACAACTGAGTATCAACAAAATTCTCGGAGTTCCCCAGTGCTCTGTCCTAGTGCCCTTATTATTTATGCTATTTGTAAATGATCTTCCTGATTACATAGAAAATGCAGGACAAGTTACTACGTTTGCTGATGATACTAATATTACTACAACGGCAATAAGTGTAGAGGAAATTCAATTACGGGCGGAACATATCATTAATATTTTAAGAGCTTGGTGTGATAATAATAAATTAATGTTAAATGCCAAAAAAATAGTAGTATTGAATTTTCATGTTAGTAGATCTTTGCCAGTTAATTTTAAAATTATGGACATCGAACTGGTTGATGAAACAAAATATCTTGGTACTATACTGGACTCGAAGTTATCATGGAATAATCATATAGATACGGTATGCAAAAAATTAAATAAAGCATATTTTGGCATCCTCCAAATGAAAAACATTTTAGATGAGAATGGTCTAATAAATATTTATTATGCTTTGGCGTATTCACAGATTTTATTAAACATTATGAATTGGGATTGTGGCAGAAAAAGGATTAGGGTATTTGTTTTACAAAAAAGACTAGTTCGTCTAATATTTAATGTAAAATCGAGAGAAAACTGTAGAATAATTTTCAATGAAAAAAAACTAACCTTACCGTTCGGCTACATATTTAAATGTTTGATGTACACTACACAAGATCTCGATAAATTTGTTAAAATATCGGATAACCATTCTTATAATTAGACATGGCGAACTATTCATGAAACTACAAAATATAAGCATTCTCCATGATACAACTGTGTTAGTTTATATAATGCACTGCCCAACACTGTGCGTAAAATTCTAATAGAATATTATAGTGATTTTATTATTTTTAATTAATTAATGTTTCATATTTTGTGTAATAATGTGTTTTTTTTAAATTGTTTTATATATGTTTTATTCTCAGTTGAACAGACCATATTCTTATTTGTAAGTAACATACTGTATTGACAAAGTTCAATTAAGTATTATTTATTTTAGTTCTATTCTTTATATTCTGCTATTTGAAAGAAAATTTCGACTTATCCTATGCCATGTAATGTGATCAAATGGATTAATCAATTATTATTATTATCTTTTTTATTTTCTCATCTTTTAGATGGTCTAGGTAATTAGGTGAACGGGTTTCAACCAAGTTCACCTAATCAGCACTTAAAAAGCGTCTGACAATATGACAGGTATCCAAGACTACTTATCATTATTATTATTATTATTATTACCTATTATTGTTATTAATATTAATATTATACAATTATACTGGGTGAGTCAAATTGGATGCCCACCATTGGGATTTCGGAAACCGTAAGAGATGGAGAGTCGGTTCAATGGGGTCAAACTTGTGCAATATAGCACTGAATAATATGGCATAAAGAAATACTCCTGTTGGTTTTTGAGATATTAGAAAAAAATATAAATTTTGGATTTCATATTTTTTGAAATATTTTGTTTTTTATTGCACTTATAAAAAAATCGAAGAATACTTTCTTAGGGCACTTTAGGATGATCTACACGCCGATAGTACCAGTTTTTTTTGGTAACGTTACGTCGCCTTAGAACCATCATCAACTTTTAAAATACTGATTTATTAAATACTGATCTGCAGTTCTTACATCATTTTCGGACAGCAATTTATAATACTAAATCAGTGATATACCGCACTTAAGTATTTTCCAACATTTAATTGCACTAAAACCATTAATCAATTAACCGCGGTCACCTGAATGCAGCCCTGTTCGTTTTTTAAATTAGATATCACGGTACCTTGATAATATTATTAGTGAGTAAGTTGTTGATTTACGTGAGATTATTAATTGATTTTTTGCAATGGCAAAACTTTGAATCGGGTTTCAGCAGGATGGGGTTCCACCCAATAACTCAAGAGTTGTAACTGAATTTCTGGACCAACAATTTCCCAGCCAGTGAATTACCAATCGAGGTGCACATAGGTGGCCTGGCAGGTCACCTGACTTAACACCATGTGATTTTTTTGTGTGGAATACTTTAAAAAACAAGGTGTACAAGGAACCCATCAATAATTTTGAAGGCAACTAATTTCAAATTATTTTGCCTCGTTGCGTACAAGAGACATTGGACGTGCAGTGCAGTACATGATATTAACAATAAAATAAACGTTGCTTTCATGAAGATGGAAATTTAACTGAACTTCTGTAACTTGTTACGCTTCGTTTTCTTCTAAGCTACTTTTAAAAAAATGTTGTCATTGTAAAAAATCAATAAATAATCTCAAGTAAATCAACAACTTACTTACTAATACTATTAGCAAGGTACCGTCAGATCTAATTTAAATATCAAAACTTACAGGACCGCATTCAGGCGACCGGTTAATTGATTAATGGTTTTAGTGCAGTGGATTGTTAGAAAATATTTAAGTGTGTCACTGATTTAGTAGTACAAATTGCTGTCCGATGATGATGTAAAAACTCCAGGTGCGTATTTAAATTTTTGAAGTTGATGAAGATCCTAAAGCAACGTGACGTCGCCCAAAAAAGCTGATATTGTAGGCATGTAGAACATCGTAAAGTGCTCTAAGAAAGTATTCCTGGATTTTTTTATAAGTGTTATAATAACCAAGGAATTTAAAAAAAAAATAAAAATCCAATATTTAAATCTATTTCCAATGTCTCAAAAACCAACAGGAGTATTTCGAATTTCTTTATGCTATATAATTCAGTATTATATTGCACAACTTTGTCCCCATTTAACCGACTGTCCATCTCTTACGGTTTCCGAGATTCCTATGATGTGCATCAAATTTGACTCACCTTGTATGCATAAGAAAGATGAAATTTCGAAACTTTAAAATGATTCCTTAATTTTTTAATTTGTGTAAATTTTTTTTGTCTAATCAAAGGGTTTTTGGCAGTCAACCTTGCACTGCACTTCATCCAATATCTAATTTTTTATGGAAAATTCGTGGCATTAGACGAAATTTTTGTAGATACATTTTTTGTGTAAAAATGTATGCTCTTTCTAAAAATATTTTTTATTTTCTCCTACCTTGACCCATTCTAGAAATTTGGGGAAAATACCGGACAGTTCTTGATTTTTTCTTAATATTGCCTGTCTGAAAATCATTCAAACTTTACGTGATATTATTGCTTACCTTAAATATTTCTAAAGATTGAGCTATTTTTACAGCATTATAATTGAGTGAAAGTATTATCAATTACAAAAAAGTGTAAAAGAATCTCCTTGACTGTAAAATTATTTATACGCATACAAAATGTCTCTGGAAACGTAGTTTCCACAAACACCAAAACTCTTGAATACAACACTCGAATACCAACACTTGACGCGCATTTCGCTAACCACGTAAGCATCATCGGGGGTGATTAAAACTGTTGTTTTTTAATGATTTGGAGCTCCAAGGTTTACTTGAAATATGTTTTTTTTCAGAGAGCGCCCCTGCTGTAGCAAAGTCGAGACAGTTCCTTCCTGCCATTTCTGGATTTATTCCTGTGTACATCCGAGAAGGGGATACACCTCTTGAAGATATTAACCTAGAATTGGCTGAAGCGTTTAACGGTTACTCAGGACGACCTGCATTCAGCAGACTGAGTGACAAGTTTGACGGCAAAGAAAAGATTGACAACACAAAATCTTATGGCAATGCAAAAGAAAATGGAAAAGATATTTCCGTGGATTCGAATATAATAGTAGAAATTAGAAATGACGATGAAACCGCTCCAAAGCTCGATTCTAGCCGTTATCTTCACATACAAAAAATTTCTAGGCCCTAAGAATTATTTAATGTATCTAATTATTTATTTGTGCTTTTTGTAACTTCCTGATAATAACGAATAAAAATTGAATTAAGCAGTTAGTAGTGAATTGGTTCTGAAGATAATTAGCAACGAAAAAAAATCGTAACCTACTTTCCAATACAGACAATTAGTCCAGTCAATGAACAGGGTGTAGAGGACATGATCATGAGCAGAATTATTGACTTCAGAGCCGTAGGAGGTCACGATTTTTTGTTTTTCGCTTATATCTTGAAAACAGTGCATCATATCGAAAATGTTACTATTTAAAATGAAAGCTGACAAAATTTCCTATAAGATTATTACTATTTATTATTTTCTATTTCCAATAGTTTTCGAAATATCCGCTAGCGAAAAACACTTTTCTCGTCTCGGCCCTTAGTTTTACAACAATGTCCTCACAGTAAAAGTTGTAGAGCATTGAAGTTCTTTCAAAATGAGTTATTATTTGTTATTTTATCTTCAAATGATTAAAAGTTACAGCAATTTGAAATTTTCACTTGTAATCTCCCAACCCAACCAGCAAATTTGTTTTATAATTTAAGGGTTCTACGAATATTTTGTTTTATTGTTATTTTATTAATGTTTTTAAATGCCGATTGATTATATTAGAGTTCCAGAAAATACTATGTTGTCTGCAACTGAACTATTTTATAAATTTATCATTAAAACGTTACTACAGCAAAATTATAAGATACCTTATAATGGAGTTAAGAAATTATTTTATAAATGTTTTTTTGTGACTAAGTTATAAAATATTTCAGCTTATAAAACTAAATCGTTTTATAACGATTTTTTAGTATCGTTCAGCAGCATTTTTAGCACCGTTATAAGTATACATTCGAATTATTTTCTAGTTATCTCTTATCATCTTTCAAAACAGTTATATCAAAGATCCATTTGTGACAATTTTGCTTTCAAGAATAAATGTTGTTCCAGAGCATGTTATATAATTATTATATAGCATATTGTATTTACTGTAATATGGAAACAGCAACAAAGTCGTTACAAAACAAATTTGTTTACTTAAACATAAAAATGTGGTGGCTAACAATACAATAAAACCTATTTGAGAAAATTGATTTCCTGCGTTAGCTGGGTATTTATAGTTAGTCATAATTAAAGTCTGCCTTTAAATGAAAATTTGTCATAATTATAGTATACAAGTTTATAAAAAAATTATTCTCCCACAATTTTGGTTACCAACATTGACAAGAGCGATGCAGATCTTAACAGATCATATAACGGCCAAACTATAAACATCAGATTTAGGACAATGGAGAAACTTAAAAAGTGGTCTTAAAAATATTAGGTACAAGTATTAACAGCGTAGTGGTTTTGGCACTAGGATACAGTTTATACTGCTGTAAAATGAAACGACGCATTTCACTCACTGTACTGTTAACGTATCAGGTCATACGCCAAAGTACTGTTGATTCCACTATAGTAAAAGTAACTACCTACGTGTTTTTGGCAATAAATAAATCATAAATAAACAGCTCTGTAAATAAGGTGATTTACTGCTACTAATTTCTAGGTAATATTTATGCAAATTGAACCAATTCTGTTTCGATGGTTGCAATTACAACTCAGTCCTAACAGATTTATCATAAGAGCTACAAAAGTATAGCGAAAGTGAGTGATCTATTTTATAAAATTCACGAAAAAGTTACACTAACGCGCATTATTTTATAGATGTTTTATAGGAATCGTCTAATATGTTAAATATCGTGAAATGCTTACTACTAACATAAAAGTATTTTATAGAGGGAGGCCATCTTGCAAGGCCAGCATTCGTAATGGTACATATGACAATTTATGAAAATTGAAAATATCAAATGTTTATTAGAATTTATGGAGTCAGAAACGTGCTAACTATACAGTTATAACTACTAAAACAAATTAGTGTAAGTCACATTTGAAAAAAACTCAAATTCATAAAATCGATATTTATAAAATATCAAAAATTATTCCGTTAAAAATATATTAGAAATATGGCCACAGTTCACAGTAAGATTTTCTTCGCATCAAAAATTACAGTCGTTGTAAACCAGAACAAGTCTCTTAAATAATGATTATAGGTTATTAGGTACCTAGTATTAAATCACAATGCCATATCCTTTTAGTGTCAGAAATACTTCTTAAACTTTTAGGATACATTTTAGAAATCATTTTATTTTATTAGTGTGTATAAATCAGCATTTTTTTAAAATAATGACTATTTAAAAGCTCTTATAAAACAGTTGTTTAGTTATTTTATAGCAGTAATTTAACAAACAGTGAAGTGTGTTTTAAAGTACAATTAAATGAAGCTTTAATAAAACTACTATATATGATGCTATTAAATTTTCATAAGGCTTCTGGAAATGTTTATATAATTATTTTGTAATGGTTCCAATAGGTGTTACAAAATATCAACAGCAACTGAAATATTTTATAAAATGGTGCCAATTTTGAATTTATAGCTGCTGTGAAAACGTTATGAAAGTGTTTCTGAGAGTAACATTGTTTTATAAAATTTGTGTCAGGAACATTCCTATAACTTTTATAAAATATCAAATTGCTAGTTGGGAAGTGCTTGAATTATTACCGGAAATTTTTCGAGTACATGAATTTTCTTAAATAATTCAGGTACGAGAAAAATTTCCCGCAATTAATTCAAGCACGTGGGGGATTCGGTAAGAAAATTTCACACGAAAATAAATAAACTCCAATTTCAACTGACATTAAGATTATTCTAAGACAACACGGTATAAGATTAGTAGGCCATGAATGGGTCTTGTTGACAAAGTGACAGAAAAGCATCGGAATTAGTAAGTAGTGTTGTTGTCTCAAAAGTTAAAATTATAAGTTATTTGAAAATGAAATACCTACATACGTATAATAGATAAATATCTTTTCCATCCATTTTAGTTTCCAAAAATTACTGAAAATTCTTTAGGACAACTCTATTTGAATGTTAGGGAATCAGTTTTATTCACTGAAATACATGGAACGTTGTTTTCTTTATATATTTTCATGTTTTATACACATAGCGTAGCAGTTTCAGCACAGCATAACTTGACAGAGATGGCTTTGATGTATCGTTTTGTAAAACGTCATTAGTTATTTATCATTATTTCATTGACAGTTTAACCAGTTTAAGCTCAATATTTCTTATTGTTGAAGATATTTTCGAGGTTTTTAAAGAATGAGATTATAGAGTATGGAAAAGAATACAATATGCAATATGCGCATATTGCGAAGAATTTTGTGAAGTTAAAACAGTCATACAAAATTGAAATACTTATCATACCTGATGAGAAGTGTATTATGGAGGAAAACGAACGAAAATGAGAGTTATTCACGATCATAATAAGGTATTAAACATGAAATAAAATGTTGTTTCACAAAGCTCAATGATTTTTTTTATAATTATCTCATTTAATATGAAAAATAAAATTCTATTTTTATGTAATAGCAAATGTCAAATATGATCATATATGAATAATTTGACAGAAAAATGCCCACTTATCAATTTCGTTCAGGGTACCCTGGAGGATGAAAATTTCCGGAAATTTTTTGGGTCGCCATGGTAACGACACAAAAACAAATTTCTGATTGGCTGAAAAGCTGACGTGTGAAATTTTCGGGCAAATTTCGAGATTCCGAAAGAAACCGTACATTACATTTTCTCTTTATTTAACTGTTATATCTTTGCATATAAGCTGTACATTGTGTACTTACACCGTGAAACCTGAGGCCATTAAAGAAATACATTCGCGTTTTGGTGGGCGGGGATGGAAAATGTACCGAAGTGAACGAAGGGCGATGGGAAAGCACAAAAAGTAAACATTCTCAAAAAATCTGCAAAATTTTGTTCTTAAAGTGCAATTTTTAAGATCCACGGAATCCTTTTTCGTCATGTTCATCTGCATGTCACATGTGTTTTTTTTATGTTTTTTTTTTTTTTTTCGGATAGGTACTTCTATTTATATGTGTTCGGAGGCGAAATTTTTTTTTACTCACTCCATCGAGTGGGGCTTCGTTGAAAAGGTCTTTGAGAATAAAGAGATTTCTTAGAGAGATCTTATTTCAGACTTAAATAAAGAGAAAGTACAATATACGGCTTTCTTTCGGAATCTTGAAAGGACCACGCGCTAATCTTATGGAAAGCGGTCCCTATCGAATTACTTGAAATTTTGGTATATTGTAGTTCACGTGATGCTGATTAAATGTCTCAATGGGCACAAGCCTCTCTTATGGCTAGTTTCGTCACTACAGTCACCCGAAGTCCCGAAGATTAAATTATTGACTAAGTATATGAGATTTTAATAAAAATTGTTCCGGTATCAGAGTTTTACTTATAAGTTCCTTAAAAATGCAGTATTAAGGTGTAACAAGAACATACCCGAAATAGTGAAAATAAATAATAATAACAATAATTGAGTACTAATTATACAGGGTGTTGAATTTCTTTATCGTAATTTTTTGCTCAATTTGGTGCGAAGACGGACGGAAGCATGTCTATTAAGTGAAAGTGGCCATTTCCAACAATTTTTATAAAACATCATTATCAGTGTTAATATTGATTAGTTTCAATTTGAATTTAACTGTTTCAATCAAGAACTGTGGGTCTGGCGAGAAAAACGCAAAATACCGTTTTCATATAAAAAATTGACCAGGCTAATCAGAAAAAATATCCATATGGACAAATGTCAGTGGCGTACCACTTTTTTGTTATAAAATATCAGAAAATAAGTTTGCAGGGACGCCACTGGTATAGATATAAAATAACACTTCTAACTTAAATATGTGGTTTAATATTATATTAACACATGCCAAAATTGAAAATAATATCTAAAGTAGTTTCTGAGATATTAAAAAATAACGATAAAAAATGAGAGTTCAACACCCTGTATAATTGTTACTGAATTATTATTATTATTTCTTTTCACTATTTCGGATATGCTCTTGTTACACCTTAATATTACATTTTTTTAAAACTTTTAAATAAAAATCAAACACCGGAACCATTTTTATTAAAATCTTGCATAGTACAATAATTAAATTTTCGGGTGACTGTATTGACGAAACTAGCAATAGCAGCGGTTTGTGCCCACTGAGGCATTTAATCAGCATCACGTGAACTATAATATACCAAAATTTCAGCTAATTCGATAGGGACCGCTATTGGCTATTGCATAAGATTAGTGCCTTTGCCACAGAACTTCAAATTGATTGCTTGAAGGTAAAATAAAAAATAATGACTCATTTTGAAGGACATATATTGATCCACAATTTCTACTATGAGGATATTGCTATAAAACTAAGAGCTGATGCATTAGAAGGCAAAGTTTATCGAGAGCGTGGCGCAAAAAAGCGTTTTTCGAAATTTTGAGATTTTCGCTAGCGAATATCTCGGAAACTACTGGAAATAGAAAAAATAATAATAAAATAATCTTATAGGAAATTTTGTCAGCTTTCATTTTTAATTGAATAACATTTTCGCTGCGATGGTCTTAGAGATATAAGCGAAGAACAGGAAATAGTGACATTCTGCATGCCATTTTGCCGCTCATCTCGTAGGTTCTTGAACTTTCAATATGTGTACCTCCTAACTGCTTCAAACTGCCTTGAAATTGTATATTCTATAACACGTTATGGAATGGCGCAAATTCTACACGAGTGAAAAGTTTGTAGTGTGTGTGAGTGTGGAATATGCCATTCCAAACGTGGTGTAGACTAACTATACTTTCTCTAACAAGATTTTAGATATCATACAGAAAAACTTCAAAACTGTCCAAAACGTCAAATGCGAAGCTAGAAACAAATATCTTTTGTTCGGCCTTTCGGCGTAACCATAGCAACCGAACCACTAAATGTGCCTTAACAGCCTCTGATTTGTCGGAAGCCGTGCGGTATTATTTCATAACAGTGTGTTGGAACGATAATTGTTCCGACACAATTTTTAGTTGTGGAATTTGTAGTTTCTAGAATAGTGTTAGAGAGAATCTGTTTCCGACCATGTTCTCTACATCCCCATTTTGATCGTTCATTGACTGGAGTAAATACAGTCATAGGCATTTTGCAACGTGCAAACGGAAAGAAATGACTCAATATACCTGAAAAACTGTATTAATGGAAAACAATAGTTTTCATCAAAATTTACCTGTCGCTGTTTGCTGTGTATTATTTGATTAGATAGTAGATGTCGGTTATCTTATCTGCCGTTACCCAAACGAGTAAATAAACCTGATAGTAAGTGGTTGGAAGTGTAAAGATAAAAAGGTATGTGACTTTGTCCGTGTATTTTTTTAATAACTATTACAGTTAATGTAACCTAAATTTCTTTCTCTCTGGAAAATGGTAACCGTTTAGTGCAAAACTCAGTTGGTTGATTAAAATGTACATGAAAATGTGTCACAGGATCGAACTGAAAATAAGCAACATAATTTGTACGTACCTACCTACCTGTTAGCAATGTTTTCATTTGTATAGAAAATGTACTACCTCGTTAGATTTGTAGAACGATTGAACACATTTTTAATTTAAGTGAGATCAAAAACTTTTAAAAGTCGGTAGATTCATCTACATCGATTTGCATTACAGAAATCTATTTTTCACTTAATACCTACTTATTAATTAGACCAGCAGCTTTTGAGAAAACATACACAAGAGATGCTGTAAGTATTAATGTTATGTTTAGAATAGGATACTGTAGAATATCAATAATAACGTGTCGGTCAAATATTTGTCGTCATCATGTCGTCAACAAATGTGGTGAATTGTACTTTGCAGATTTCTTGAAATACCGTTATAGATTATTAGGTAGATTATACCTGATTATCACACGTAAATGTAATAAAGGTGACTCAATTTTCTATGAATAAAAAAACAACTACCCTCAAATTCCCATAGATCTAGAACTATGACCTCTGAAAGTAGACCAATGAGATTATTTTCTTGCTGTTTCGTATATATTCTCTAACATCCTATTTTGTAAAAAAATTCGTCAGAAGTTTTTTCGTAGCCCTTCAAGCGCGTAGCCCATTTTACTCTCTACATTAACCCAATTATTGACGAACTCATGTCATTGTATAATGATCTATGTGGAATATTTAAATAAATAAATAAATAACGGAGATGGGCTGGCTTAGTCATATTTCGTATTCTCGAGATTTTTCCGTCATAACAGTTAAAGCACACCCACGTAGTGGATTGGAAGTATAGGTTTATAATGTCATGAAGCGTCGAGATTTTAAATTTGAGTGAAAAAAAATTCTGTCTGTCTGTAACTTTTTTTTTGTCCGCACGTCTTCTGCGGAACGGTTTAAGATAATGACTCGAAATTTTATACAAGTATATCTTATAACGAGATCTAGAACTGGATTGTTTTTTAACATATCTGGTGAAGAGTTTGGGGGTAAATAGGAGTAAATAGGGGGAAATAAGTAAAGCAAGCTGGTAAGAGTACAGAAACTTGAAATTCAGCGTATGTACAAGCCAAGGCCTCAAAATGTTTTATAAAATTTTCCAGTTCCAGTTCCAATTATCCAGAGTACAGAAACCTGGGAATTGGTGCATATACTAGAATCCAAGGATTTCTGTCTAATATTTTTCAACTCCTCAGACCAACCCCGCTCCATTATTAATGGGAGTGATAACATAAAACTGAGATATTCACTTGAAAGTTAGTACACGTATGTATTGTAATGACATTTGATTGAGATAATTCCGTTGAAGGGGTGGGAAGTGGTAGGTTTTGAATAGGAGAAAATAAGTATAGCAAGCTAGAAACTTAATTTTTACGTATATGGTAGAAACTAACGCCTCAAATTTGTCTATGACATCTGCCCCAAATATTACTAACTACTACTATTACTCTTTTTGAAATATGTACTTGTATAATTTTTGCAAAGAAGCATTTGTTAAGGCACTTTTTAAAATTAATTTCTACAGCTTAGGGATATCGTAGCGTAACATGGTTGGGCTTATTTTCTTTCTCAAGCGATGTACTTTTGACAACAGCAACATCAACACTGACACCAACAATAACAATACAAATAAGAATAATTGTTACAAAGACACGTGCAGAAGAAAAGAAAATTAAAAGAGGTCCGTTTTATGGACTATTCCTTTTTGATGCACTTGAAACTGCACAGTGCTTTTTTCTGCAAAGGGCCCTGGACAATTCCGAAAAAATTTGAGAACATTTCAGGGATGATTCCAAACTCTTTTTGCCTCTTGCAGTTTTTGTTCAAACTTCTTTTTCGAGTTAAAAAAGCGCAAAATTCTAAAATTTTGATTTTTCCTCGCCAGATAAATAAAAAAAATGACAATTTCAGAAAAAATGTTTTGAACAAAAGTACCTAGTCTGTTTTTAGTCAGACAATCTGAATTTGTAATAAAAAAATAGGGATTCCCATTTAAAAAACCTAATTTGAGACCTTGAATAACCTTAATCCTGCCACCCAAAGTCAAAGTGACATATACCGCCGCACTGCCCCCATCAATTCTATAACTTGTGTTTGAAACATTTTTTCGTAGAGTGCTTATTACTCGAGGTATTTGAAAGTTTCAGGTTAAAAAAATCGCCTAGTAGTTCCTTGGTAATTGAGAGCTGCTTGACAGCTGACAATTGTCAATATCGCCTATTTGACATCAATAATCAAAATATACGTTATAAAAATATTAAGAAACTACTCTAAGTAGTGCTCCATAGGAGCCAAAATATTGAATCGGGGCCATAGAGATTTGTTCAGGAGGACAAAAGCTATAATATACCAAAAATTCAGACGATTCTACCGAAACCCAATCCCCATGACATTTATTTGACATTACCAAAAATTCAGACGATTGGACCGAAACCCAATTCCCATAAGGATTATGCCGGGGTCCTTTCTGCTAAAGAATATTTCTGTAAATGCATAAAAAAAATCTTAGATATACGAAAGGTACTTCCAGATTTGTAGTGTTCAAATTGTAAGATATAAATTGCATAAGACTTTATTTGCGTATTTTTTGTCTATTTGAGTCAACTAAATAGAGGTAAATACTTTAGATTAGATAGAATGAAAATATCTAGTGATACAAAATTTTGTTTATTGAAATTGAACCATATTCGTTATATTATGTTGCTTATTTTCCAGATATAAAAGCGTTACTTAAATTATGATATTAAAATTGCTTTGAAGTGAAAACTCAAGAAATCAATATGAGGGTGGTTTTAAATTTGAAATATAAAATGGTGGGTGTGGCGAAGAACGTTCCAGGGCAGATTATATTCACATTAAAATAAAAGAATTTTTTAATAAAAATAAGTGTTTTCCATCCACCATTTTAAAGATATATATTCTTAACACGACTTTTCCACTTTCTTTTTATGAAAACCTTTTCCTAATTTGATATCAATCACTCTGCATTAAATATTTGCCTAATTAATTAAAAATAGCAACTCAAGAGAAGTGAGTGGGAATACCTCAAATATCTTGTAATTATAAAATTATTTTTAAAATTGCAAAGAGAACGTTGCTACTATATCATCATCAAAAATAAACATATTTATTGGGAAATGAGTCTAAAGAGATAAGATAATATTTATTAAATGTAATATCTTTATGACTCATTTCGTCATAAATGGGTCGTAAATAATCTTTAATCGCTGTGAAAAGGGTGGTGCCACATCTTCGCCTGAAATTCATGATTGATTTTAAGTAAGAAAAACTTCTAAGTTTTCCAACAATACAAACTTAACATCCCTCTACCATTATTTTTTTGGCTGATGATGGCAGATCAAGCTGTGATCAATAGAGTCTTCGCCCAAATTTACAATAATATAGACTGAAAAGAACTACTTGTCATTAAAAAAACATGGAAACATTATATATACATATATAAAGTAGTCATTCGAGTTTTTCCAAATTAAGTCTTTTTTAAATTTTAAATAACTAGATCGAAGCAAATACGGTAATACAGAATTTTGTTGATTTTAAATCTGAGTACACCACTGGATTCGGCAAACCCTCAAATAGGTTTGTACCAAATTTAGTGGAAAAATACTATTTTTGGATTTTTCTTGAAAGAAATAAAGATTCCCAAATTGCCGATGAAAACTTAATGTTGCACGGGATTGTGCATATATTTAATGAGTGTCTTATTGACTCAGACAGCTGCAAAATGAACGTTTAATTGTCAATTGGTATAGGTTTTACTTGTTTAAATTTCTGCTTGTTACTACATTTTGAATAAAAATGTAGTATAGGTTTTGCATTTTTCCGATGGACCATCGGAACCCGAAAAAAACGTCGGATTGAAATGAAAGTCATATCTATCGAATCGAGAGCGAATTTAGAAAATTTCGTCCGTTGGTCAGTCGGTCTGTCGGTCTGTCTGTCTGTCACGCCCAGCCCCCCTAATCCGTTTTCGGATTTCAATGAGACTTGGGTGGTTAATAGGTCTTTAGAAAACCTTAACGCCGGAAGCTCGGCTCCGTTTGGAAACCGGAAGTACCCGATATAGACGTTTCGAGTTTTTCGATAAAAATTGAGTAACTCGGTAACGGGAGGTCGGATCGTGATATTTCAAAAAAGAAATAGTGCCGCTGGCAAAGCTCTATAAAGCATACCAGAGACTATGTCGAAAAATAGATTTTTTTTTTGCAAAAAACTGGTTTTCTCGAAATCGGGCTAGGAAGCACGATAACTGTCCAGAATATTGATCGATTTCGGTGAGACTTGGTGGGATCAAAGGTACACGGCCACAAATGAAGCCTATTGCTGGCGGCACGAATCCGTTAACCGCAAGTATTTTTTCCAGGGCCGAGTATGATTTTTCAAAAAAATTAATAACTTCCGAACCGAAGGTCCGATTTTGATTTTCATAAATTGCAATTGTAGGGCTCGGTTAGGTCTATTAGTTGACGTTTGTGAGACATTTGCTAAATCAAAATCGAATCTACAAATCCTGGAAAACTTGATTTTTTTATAAATTCTACAAATTAACTATTCCGTAGATCAATCTATAACCAGTATAAGGCATGGACCTTTTTGGACAAAAAATCTGAAATAGAGTTTTTTCGAAAAAATTAAAATAAACGAGTTATTTACAAAAATGCATTCCATAGAATTATTTTAAAAAATATTACAAATTGATAAATTCTCCGTACGATATAGGTGCAAAAAAATAGTGTAATGTTAAATTTAAAAACCATAATTCATTTCCTTATTTTCATTTACTAAATAGAAATAAAACCGATGGTCTTTCTGTGTTTCAAAATGTGGTTAGCCTTTACTTTAGTCAGCGCAAACAGAAAAAAAAAGAAAAATAAAACATGTCAAAATGTACTGAGTCATCTTGCGACCCTCTGCTGAAAATGTACTAAATCATCCCAACAGGGATAAAAAGCATATCAAAATGTCGTTTTTTTAGCTTGTGCTATTAAACCTCCCCCCACCAAGTTCATTTTGCTAAATTTTCGGTAATTCCTCCACTCCCATAAAAACGAAATTGTTTTTTTAATGACACCTAAGATGTTTCTTGGCCCATGATGACTTATTAATAATATTTATGACCGCGCAAGGTTTGACTTTTCAAGAATAAATGGAGATTATTAAAACTGTCGGTAAAATAATGGATACGCCGGCGTGTCCCATTTTGCTTGGCACCACCCAGACACAAAAGTTTAGTTTAGGTACAATTACCAACGATGTTGTTTTTTTGAGGCGGAAAATGACGAAATTTATTAGCATTTTTTATTTCCAATCTTTGGACACCAATGAATTCGACAACTGATCAACTGAATTTGTACCATATTTCGGAGAAAAATTTGTATTCTTGGATTTTTTCTGAGAAATAAAAATTATGAAAGTGTCTGTGAAAATATGTTGTATTTCATTTCAAAAGAAATACAAATACAAATGTTCAATTTACGAATTTTTGATTATCAAATAATTGATTTTCCTCACCGGACTATACTGAACTGAATAATTAAAGAAACAAATAAACAATCGAAAAAGTAAAACAATGGAGTTTGACATTGTGCCACTAATCACGCAAATTTTAAAATACGTTAGAAACTAGATACACCACAAAACGAATGTTATGCGTAAATAAACAAATATAATAATCAAATGTGGGTTCTCTCTACTACTAGCGACATTTTCAAGATCTTCCCTGGTGATCTCTTAAAAATTCTCTTACTTTAAAAATAAGCAACAATTTCGGTTAAGCTAAACATCTTAACCGACCCATTTATAAGTTCCTCAAACGAGGAACTTATAAATGGTGCTATAGGGATTATTTAAATTTAAAGCAGCGTTTCTTGACAGCACCTGGAGACAAGCAATTTTTTGAATCATATGCATACGCCCGAATATAAAATTTGTTATTGAAGAAGTCGATAGAAGTATTAATTTTCTTGATTTAACTATAACTAGAACAAACAACTGACATGATTTTTTATCTATCACAAGCCTTTGCATACAGACAACAATACATATACAATTCGACACATCCTTTTCAGCATAAATTAGCAGCATATCGTTGAATATTTCAATGTCAACAAGTAACTACAAAGAATATAACATCATTAAACAAGTTACTGTCAATAACGGTTTGACCCCCTCTTAATTAAAAATTTTATAGCTAAAAAGAAGTTGAATAATGCCTTGGTATTAATATACTTATCCAATAATCAAAAAGAAAAGCGACTCAAAATTAAAAACTCTCACGTGTTTGGGTTCCCAAAAGAAAAAAATTCGGCATATTTATGCAAACGAAACTTGAACATAATTTATAAGACAAATAAATCGTTAGGAAAATATATTAATAATAATTCTTTAAGCGGACATAACTATTATTACAAGCAAAAATTTAAGCACATCAAATCTATGAAAATTGACAATTAAACGTTCGTTTCGCAGTTAAGTTAACAGAAACAAGAAAATCCCAAAATAGGATTTTTTTCAAAAAATACGGCAGAAACCTAAATGAGGAATTGCCGATTCCAGTGGTATACTCTGATTTGAAATAAAACGATGCTAATACGATGCATTATTTTCCGCTCCGAAAAAAATCACTGTAGGTCGAGTATTTATGTTTTATAAAATTTACCGATGTAAATAAAAATAATTAAAAATTCTGCAGCGTAAAGAACAAGGAACTAAGTTTATTTCTTAATACATGTTACTGTCGATCAAAATACTATAAAAGCTAATACCACATCTTGTATATCTAATAAACCCATATTCTTCAGTACCTACGTAATTGATCAAATATCATAAGGAAACAATTAAGGATTAGTCAGTCACTAATATAACAATGTGGTAATAATGCATATGGCATCATAGAGAAGTTATTCATTAGGTATGTTTGATGATATTACGCTACCGGCAATAGATAACAATAATAATGAAAAGGTTAAAAACAAACAGTCACAAGAAAGTGTTTAATTATTGTTTATTCTATTATCCCTGTACCTGTTCAGATATCTATTAAATAAACGATCCTATATTTAGTAAGGGGTCCAATACTAAAAATTGAAATGACCCATTCCAACTAGATAAATAATTTTTGAGCTCGCACATCGAAATAGGGTTCTAGTTCTAATGGACATCAGAAATGGATTGTTAGACTTTTGTTGGTGATTGCGCAACTTCTCCACAAGAAAAAGATATGGCGGAATGTTATTTCAAGAATTCGTGTTTTTAAACGTATAGGTACCTCTCGCTAGAAAATTAACGGCATGCGATATTATTCTGATTTCTTTTATTTACATACTACTAACATGAGCGTATATATCTGCAATAGTAGAATTTCAAAATCACTTACGACTTTTTTTCTAAATAAATCCAAAATCACGAAATTTATGTGTTTGAAATTTCGACGTGAGGAAAACTACATTAAATGTATGGTTTAAAGATCAACAAGTTTTTGGAAAAAAAAAATTAGCTCGATATCTTATTTAGTTTTTCGAGAGATTTTTAAATTCGATCGTAATAATGTCTTGTTATGATAATGCACAACGTGACAGCTACGGCAGGGTTCGGCCTGTGCAGTTGTGGATAGACATTAGTCTTATAGCTAATTTCGTTAAGAGTGAACACTACCTAAGGTCCGTGGGGAAGGGGATAAAGCTCCAAATGAAGATATCTCCCTAATAATAAAATTTTAGCCAAAGATAGTCTTCAACAATCCTGTAGTATTTATTTATGTACAACTACCTACTTGTTTTTAGTTATATAACATTACGCAATTTGCAAAAAACAGCTTATTGTTAATCATTAAAACTATGATTAACAATAAGCTGTTTTTTTGCAAATTGGATGATGTTATTTAACTGAAAATAAGTGTAAGTTGTACATAAATAAATATGTACTACAGGATTGTTGAAGACTATTTTTGGCTAAAATTTGATTATTAGGGAGATATATCTCCTCATTTGGCGATTTATATCCCTACCCATTAACCTTAGGTAGTGTTCACTCTTAAGGTATTACTGTTGATCAGTAGATCACCGATTGTCTGAAAATTAGACAGCAATTTATCCTTTACTGCCATAAAAATGACGTACTTCACTTATTTTGAGATATTTTTATTTTTTTGTTTTATTTTTTTTATTTTAACGTCTTATTTATTTTAACGTCCTGGCGAAGTTTAGCTAATGCTATTCCACCACTTGACCAGGACGGCGAAATGAGATACGGTCACCCATCCAAGTAACGGACTCTGCTGGCATTGCTTAACTTCGCCGATCGAGTTCTCGCCACTTAAACCAGCATCGTACCTCGCCTCACAATATTTGATATTTTATGCAGATAATCTGAGTACTACTTATTTTTTTAAATATATTTATTCTATTTTCGGATATAATTATATGGGACAGATGCAGGAATAATGGTCTAATAATTATTGAAAAAGTCAATCAAAATTAAAAGGCTGTTTGCTAATTCTCTAAAAATTAGTTAACATAAATATAAACTTTGGAAAAGTGTGACAAAAATTAAGTACCGAAACCGTCTTAAATAGCATTTCTGACTCATAACCCTAAATGCAATTGACTATAATGAGTGAAAACGTTACGAATACCGATCTTTTCGAGCTAATACAGGAACTAGTAAACAAAACAAACGAAATCCAAAAACAAAATACAGAAATAAAAAAAGATTTAACCCAAGAGATTCGCACAATTAAATTTGAAATAACTGAAGAGCTTGAAAAAATTAAGGAAGAAAATATAGAATTAAAAGGGGAGAACCAAAATTTGAAAAATCAATTGTCCGCAGTCGAAAAGAAAGTGAAGAAATATAACTTAATATTTTACGGTGTAGAAGAACAAGGCAACGACATTGACGAAATACAATATTTCTTGGACACTATTAATAAACACCTCCAAATTAGGTTTAATTTCTCTGATAATCGAGATATCTATAGATTTGGTAAGATGGTGGAAGGAAAAAGTCGTCCAATATCAGTAGAATTTGTCAGCTATCCACTAAAAATCGATATTCTAAAAAACGCAAAAAACTGAAAGGTATCGGAGTATTTATCGCTAATGACTATACAACTGATGAATACGAGGCACAAAAAAATCCTTCGCAAACGTTTGATACTTGCCAGAAGAAACAACAAACAAGCAACAATAAAAAACAATATCCTGTATGTAAATGGAGAGACTTTTACTTATGAAGAACTGAAAGAAAAAAAGAGGATCCAATAGAAGAAGAAGAAGCAGAAGAAAACGAGGAAACAGAAGAAACAAAAGTGACTGAAACAGGAAACGTAGTACTAAACAACGAAACAGCAGAAAGTAGCACAAATTCGGCCAAGGATAAAGTTTATTCATCTTTCAATAAAAATATAGACAAAAAACGTAAACAACAACTCACTGAAATCGAAACTCTAAGAAAACGAACCACAAGAATCACAAACAAAAAGACTGTAAACTTTGCGTAATTCTATATTTGTATCCTTATATTTTTCATAACCTGATATATGATATAGATGTGTTAAAATCTCGATTGAAACTTGTAATTACCTACTTTATTAACTTAAGACTCTTTTCTCTGTCCTTCTTTTATCTAAATTTTATATATATATATTTTATATATATATATATATATATATATATATATATATATATATATATATATATATATATATATATATATATATATGTTGTTTCTTAGGTTTTCACGGGTGTTAAATGAAGTGTTGGTGTTCTTCCGGGTGTTTTCCCGTGTAGTTGGTAGGCTCCTGTGGGAGCCACGCTTGTCTGAACGACGTTTCGGCGGAATCTCATCTGCCATCCTCAGGTTCTAGCTGGAAGCTGCCTACTGCTGCTGCTGCTGCCGCTATTGCTGCTGCTGCTGCTGCCGGTGCTACTGCTGCTCCTCGTTGCTCGAACTGAACTGTTCAGTTCAGTTCAGTTCGAGCAACGAGGAGCAGCAGTAGCACCGGCAGCAGCAGCAGCAGCAATAGCGGCAGCAGCAGCAGCAGTAGGCAGCTTCCAGCTAGAACCTGAGGATGGCAGATGAGATTCCGCCGAAACGTCGTTCAGACAAGCGTGGCTCCCACAGGAGCCTACCAACTACACGGGAAAACACCCGGAAGAACACCAACACTTCATATATATATATATATATATATGAAGTGTTGACGTGCTTCCGGGTGTTTTCCCGTGTAGTTGGTAGGCTCCTGTTGGAACCATGGTTGTCTGAACGACGTTTCGGCGGAATCTCATCTGCCATCTTCAGGTTCTAGCTGAAAGCTGCCTGCTGCTGCTGCTGTTGCTGCTGCTGCTGCTGCTGCTGCTGCTGCTGCTACTGCTACTGCTGCTCCTCGTTGCTCGAACTGAACTGAGTTCAGTTCAGTTCAGTTCGAGGAACGAGGAGCAGCAGCAGCAGCAGCAGCAGCAGCAACATCAGCAGCAGCAGCAGCAGGCAGCTTTCAGCTAGAACCTGAAGATGGCAGATGAGATTCCGCCGAAACGTCGTTCAGACAACCATGGTTCCAACAGGAGCCTACCAACTACACGGGAAAACACCCGGAAGCACGTCAACACTTCATGTAATACCCGTGAAAACCTAAGAAACAACATATATATATATATATATATATTAAAATAAAATATTTCTGTCAATCACCTCTGTGAATCCTTATTTTCATAAGGATAATAAACCAAACTGCAAATAATTGCGAGCCTGGCCGCGTTAAGTATAGAAATCACATTCTACAAACAAAACGCTTTGTTTTGATTTAAACAAGCACCAGCCGAAAGAATTATTCCTAATTAAAGGAAACTCTCGTACCAGCCGTCTCAGACTAACTTGCATACTGCAGTTTCGCACTTCCTGGTGCTCATCAGTGCAAGGCGAGCCCGAGACGACTAGTACAAGAGCCTGGTTAACCAAGTGGCCAGATCGACGTTGTAAAACGACGAAATGGGGGAGGCTCCATCTAGCGACAGCTGCCTGTTGAAATCAAAACAATAATATCCCGACATGGGGCACGTAATAGTAAACAGCGTGCTTCCAGAGGGCAGAATATATTAAAATAAAATATTTCTGTCAATCACCTCTGTGAATCCTTATTTTCATAAGGATAATAAACCAAACTGCAAATAATTGCGAGCCTGGCCGCGTTAAGTATAGAAATCACATTCTACAAACAAAACGCTTTGTTTTGATTTAAACAAGCACCAGCCGAAAGAATTATTCCTAATTAAAGGAAACTCTCGTACCAGCCGTCTCAGACTAACTTGCATACTGCAGTTTCGCACTTCCTGGTGCTCATCAGTGCAAGGCGAGCCCGAGACGACTAGTACAAGAGCCTGGTTAACCAAGTGGCCAGATCGACGTTGTAAAACGACGAAATGGGGGAGGCTCCATCTAGCGACAGCTGCCTGTTGAAATCAAAACAATAATATCCCGACATGGGGCACGTAATAGTAAACAGCGTGCTTCCAGAGGGCAGAATATATTAAAATAAAATATTTCTGTCAATCACCTCTGTGAATCCTTATTTTCATAAGGATAATAAACCAAACTGCAAATAATTGCGAGCCTGGCCGCGTTAAGTATAGAAATCACATTCTACAAACAAAACGCTTTGTTTTGATTTAAACAAGCACCAGCCGAAAGAATTATTCCTAGGAATAATTCTTTCGGCTGGTGCTTGTTTAAATCAAAACAAAGCGTTTTGTTTGTAGAATGTGATTTCTATACTTAACGCGGCCAGGCTCGCAATTATTTGCAGTTTGGTTTATTATCCTTATGAAAATAAGGATTCACAGAGGTGATTGACAGAAATATTTTATTTTAATATATTCTGCCCTCTGGAAGCACGCTGTTTACTATTACGTGCCCCATGTCGGGATATTATTGTTTTGATTTCAACAGGCAGCTGTCGCTAGATGGAGCCTCCCCCATTTCGTCGTTTTACAACGTCGATCTGGCCACTTGGTTAACCAGGCTCTTGTACTAGTCGTCTCGGGCTCGCCTTGCACTGATGAGCACCAGGAAGTGCGAAACTGCAGTATGCAAGTTAGTCTGAGACGGCTGGTACGAGAGTTTCCTTTAATTAGGAATAATTCTTTCGGCTGGTGCTTGTTTAAATCAAAACAAAGCGTTTTGTTTGTAGAATGTGATTTCTATACTTAACGCGGCCAGGCTCGCAATTATTTGCAGTTTGGTTTATTATCCTTATGAAAATAAGGATTCACAGAGGTGATTGACAGAAATATTTTATTTTAATATATTCTGCCCTCTGGAAGCACGCTGTTTACAATATATATATATATATATATATATATATATATATATATATATATATATATATATATATATATATATATATATATATATACAGGGTGCGCCAAAGTTCTGATTTTGGTCGATTACGGCTGTATTTGAAATGGTGGAAATATATTGTCTATAGATTATTTTCTTGATTTTCAATTCTGAATAACCAGAAAATATGTACAATTATACAGGGTACTCCGTTTTCGTTGTCCGAGCAACAACTTCGTTATTTTAAATGGAACACCCTATATTTTTTTCCTTTATCGAGTTACCCATCTAATTATATTCATAATTCTATTAAGGTGGTAGGTACTTAAAATGAACCGTTTACGATATAAAAAAGATTTTTTGACAAAAAGTGAGGTTTGCGGATAAGTTTTTGAGTACCTCTGATTTCATAGACAAGAGAGTTTTCAAAATTCTGCTTATACTGTTATGTTGAGCATATTAAGGGCTAGTAGGGCAGAAACATTATTAATATTAATCTTATACAGAGTGCTGAAAAAATTGAGTTTAATGTTTCGCTAATAAAAAAGGCCGTAATTCAATTTTTTCAAATGGGACGTACTATTTTCAGTTCTGTCATCTAATGAAGTGTTAAATTATCTTTCCATTGATATATCATAGTAGGTATTTATCTTTAGGAGTTGCATAGATATTAAGGTTAATTGTCTGGATCAGTCATTTTTCTTGCTGGAACTTCATGAGGTTTGTACTGCACTTCACCAGTTTCGATAAATCTGTCTCTAAGATTACTAAATGCAGGTTCTAAAGGGTGTCTCCTTTCAGGATATCTGGTTTTATAGACTCGGGATGCTAAGAGGCTGTTCCTTGAGCACTCCCCCAGAATAAAAATCATGTCAACCATTTCTTCCCGCGAATAATTCATATTTAATATAATTATATGCAAATGCAACTTGGAAATGGAACTGTAAAAGCTACTAGTATTTTATTAAAGACAATCAAAACAAAAGCACTTACCGATATAGCAGTAACACAAAACTTTAGAACATCCACAGACACGTGTTTTGACATCTATGTCTCTTCGGTGCGGCTTTTTCTAAAGTTCACAATCAACTGAAATATGTAAGCAAATACTCGTGTTATAACTATCAAAGGATTACCAGAACAGGATATTAAAAATTAAAATTAGATTATAGGAAATTCCCCGTAAAGGGATAATTATCAATATAATTATATGCAAATGCAACTTCCTGGAACTGTAAAAGCTACTAGTATTTTATTAATTATTTTTATATTTTATTATCAATATAATTATATGCAAATGCAACTTCCTGGAACTGTAAAAGCTACTAGTATTTTATTAGCTAATAAAATACTAGTAGCTTTTACAGTTCCAGGAAGTTGCATTTGCATATAATTATATTGATAATTATCCCTTTACGGGGAATTTCCTATAATCTAATTTTAATTTTTAATATCCTGTTCTGGTAATCCTTTGATAGTTATAACACGAGTATTTGCTTACATATTTCAGTTGATTGTGAACTTTAGAAAAAGCCGCACCGAAGAGACATAGATGTCAAAACACGTGTCTGTGGATGTTCTAAAGTTTTGTGTTACTGCTATATCGGTAAGTGCTTTTGTTTTGATTGTCTTTAATAAAATACTAGTAGCTTTTACAGTTCCAGGAAGTTGCATTTGCATATAATTATATTAAATATGAATTATTCGCGGGAAGAAATGGTTGACATGATTTTTATTCTGGGGGAGTGCTCAAGGAACAGCCTCTTAGCATCCCGAGTCTATAAAACCAGATATCCTGAAAGGAGACACCCTTTAGAACCTGCATTTAGTAATCTTAGAGACAGATTTATCGAAACTGGTGAAGTGCAGTACAAACCTCATGAAGTTCCAGCAAGAAAAATGACTGATCCAGACAATTAACCTTAATATCTATGCAACTCCTAAAGATAAATACCTACTATGATATATCAATGGAAAGATAATTTAACACTTCATTAGATGACAGAACTGAAAATAGTACGTCCCATTTGAAAAAATTGAATTACGGCCTTTTTTATTAGCGAAACATTAAACTCAATTTTTTCAGCACTCTGTATAAGATTAATATTAATAATGTTTCTGCCCTACTAGCCCTTAATATGCTCAACATAACAGTATAAGCAGAATTTTGAAAACTCTCTTGTCTATGAAATCAGAGGTACTCAAAAACTTATCCGCAAACCTCACTTTTTGTCAAAAAATCTTTTTTATATCGTAAACGGTTCATTTTAAGTACCTACCACCTTAATAGAATTATGAATATAATTAGATGGGTAACTCGATAAAGGAAAAAAATATAGGGTGTTCCATTTAAAATAACGAAGTTGTTGCTCGGACAACGAAAACGGAGTACCCTGTATAATTGTACATATTTTCTGGTTATTCAGAATTGAAAATCAAGAAAATAATCTATAGACAATATATTTCCACCGTTTCAAATACAGCCGTAATCGACCAAAATCAGAACTTTGGCGCACCCTGTATATATATATATACATATATATAAATTCTATCTAAATTTGAATCTGGAAATTTTATGTAAAAATGGACTAGTACATTAGAGATTTTGAAATAAATACAATAGAAACCTACACACTTACAAACAGCTTTGACTGTAAAGAGATCTATGATATAAATAAACTAAATTACAATTTTAAAATCATACACAATAATATCCGTATATTAACAAAAACCTGGATCAGTTCAAAATACTTCTCGAAGAACTACAGACGGATTTTGCCTGTATTATTCTTACTGAAACATGGAATATTCAAGACCTCACACTGTATAATATAACTGGATATGATATCATATATAACAACAGTAAGCTGAATCAAAATGATGGGGTAGTAGTTTACATAAAAAGTATAAATTATAGCTATAATATTACTCCCATTAATAATATCAATCAACTCTATTAAAATTAACATCAAACTAAGCAACCAATGTGATATAGATATAGCTGCTATGTACAGACCACCTTCTACAGATCTTACAGATTATATAGTCTATTTACAAAACTATCTTCAAGCACATCAAAAAGAGACAAGGGATTACCATATTCTTATTGGAGACATGAATATTGATGTACTGCAAAACAATTATTGTAGTATCGAGTACATGAATATTCTAAATGAATATGGTTGTATATCATGCATAAATAATTATAGTAGGGTACAGGGAAATCAAAAATCTTGTATAGACCATATTTTTATTAGATCCAGACACAATGTAAATGAAAAAATATTACCAATAATATTACAAAATGATATCACTTTACTACAATGTTACAAATTATATTACATTGTAATAAAGAGAAAGACAATGATAGGGAAGGATATATGAGGAATGTAGATTATGGTAAGTTTCAGAAAATTCTAAGTAGAGAATCTTGGGAATCTGTGTATATGGAGCATGATGTTGATACTGCAACAAAAAATATTGTTAGTATTGTTACAAAAGCACTAAATTATTCAACTAATCTTAAAAAAATTAAAAGGAAAACTACAAAATTAACACCTTGGGTCATAAGCGGTCTAATAAAATCCATACATAAAAAAACGAAATGTATAGAACAATACAAAAAATCCTAATAATGATTATTTAAAATCAGAATACAGAACCTACAAAAATAGACCTACAAATCTAATTAGCAATATTACAAAAACGAAATAAACAAAAACATACAAGTTCAAAGAGACTTTGGAAAACGGTCCGGCAAATTAGCAAAACAAACTCAAAAAACAACGCCTTTAGTTCAATGAAGAATGAAAATGGTGAATTAATCATAAATTCAAAAGAAATGGCAAATTAATTTAACAAAACGTTTACCAAAATGGGAGAAAATCTAGCAATTAAAATAAACAAAGATCCTAACTTTAAAATTTCAAAAAACCCAGTCCAAAACTCTATGGTGCTTTTACCTACAGATACATTTGAACTAAAACAACTAATAAATGAACTAAAAAATAAAAAATCCCCTGGTCTAGACAACATAAAAGCTGAAGTATTAAAATTAGTTTCAGAATATATCCTAAAACCGCTAGAATATATCTTCAATACATGCATGACACTTGGCATATGACCCTCGGTATTTAAAGAGTCTGTAATAATTCCTGTATATAAGAAGGAAAACAAAGAAATATTATCAAACTATAGGCCAATATCACTCATAACCCACCTATCGAAATTATTCAAAAAAGTCATAAAAAAAAGATTAACGGGATACATAAATAAGTATAAACCTCTCTCGGGCAATCAATTCGGATTTAAAAAGAACGTATCCACACAAGATGCATTATTACCACCGACTAGTCGGATTTACTCCGCTCTGGATGAAAGTAAGCCCTGCTTACTGTATATTTCTAGATTTATCGAAGGCGTTCGATACGGTTAGCCATGAATTATTGATACAAACACTGGAAGACATTGGAGAAGTTACACTAAAGTTTTTCAAAAGTTATGTTTCCAATAGATCCCAATGTGTAAGAATAAATAATGAATTAAGTGAGCCAATGATAATAAAGTACGGAGTGTCGCAGGGTACAGTTTTGGGACCCATTCTGTTTTCGATTTACATATATGGGTTGTTTTTATTAGGGAGCAGGGGAGAAATTGTGGGTTTCGCTGATGATATTGTCATTTTTTACAAGGCAGACTCTTGGACAGACCTTAGGATACTAGCCGAGGGTAATCTAAAAAATTGGTTTGACAACAGGTTATTAACAATAAATTTTGATAAAACGCACTACCTACCGCCTAATTGCAATAAATCCAGCCAACCAACATTTCAATGTCTTGAAATAAATACACGAGGAACGTTATGTATTAGGTACCTGAGAGAAATATAAAATATTTAGGTGTCTTCATAGACTCCCATCTAAGATGGGACGTCCACATAAACTACATAATAAAGAAGTTGCAAACTATCATCTACAAATTTAAGTACCTAAAAAATATACTGGATTTCGATCAATTAAAAATGCTGTATTACTCATTTGTGGAAAGTCATTTACGTTATTGTATACTTGGTTGGGGTGGCGTTGTTAAAACTCATTTAACTCCTCTTGAAACCCTGCAAAAAAGATTCCTAAAAATAATGTTAGGCAAGAGTTAAATATATTCATCAGATCTATTGTACACAGAGGCAAAATTGTTTGACATTAGGCAATTATATTATTACAACATAAGCGTTAAATACCAACTTACCCAAAATATAGGAACTCTGCCCTCTCATGTATACAATACTAGACAAAAAAATAAACATAGTGTACCATTTATGATGAAAACAGTTGGACAAAGGTCTTATACTTATTTAGCCCCAACAGTATACAACTCATTACCGAACGAGTTACAAAATATAACCAAAATAAACACGTTTAAAAAATTATTAACCCTTTCATTCCGGCACTAGTTTTTACATGTCGAGCCCGCAAAACTGCAGCGGGAGGCACTTGCGGAACTGTACGGAATATAATAAACGACATTATTGACATAAAAAATATTTGTCAACTAAAAATGTAAAAATACTAAAAACCAAAGAAGAATTTTCTGATACTTGCCGTTCGTGTTGCTCTGTACAGCTGTTGTGTAAGTGTGATTTAGGAAAGTATGGTCCAGTAAACGGATATTCAATCTATTTGTGTACGTTATATGTATAAAAAAAAAAAGGAAAAAAAAGGACACGTACCTGCTTTATATTATATTTACATATTACATAATTCTGTTCAGATTTATGTTGTGATATTGTTGTGATTTATTATCGCTGTGATTTACTATTGTGTTTAATGGTTGTGATACGTTAGTTATAACTCGAAACAAGTGTTAAGTCACTTTTTGAGTACTTACATTTATTTTCACTGAAGATTTGTGTATGTATGTAATTATATTAATGCTTCTTGATTTGTAATATTTTGTAAACCTACTATCTCCGATGTAAATTTTTATTATTTATTTTTATTTATTACTGCAACAAAATTATTAAACAAAATGTCTTAACCTAATTACATAAAGAACAAAAAAGTGACACCTGAGGAGACCTCGTATTGTGTCGAGCAGTATTTACATTCTATATCTACATATGTGTTCTATATCTACATATATAATTAATCATCTTTAAACAATGTGTAAAATAGTATATAAATTTGATTGAAGTATAATAAGTTGATAATTAATAAAGTGGGCATAGAAATAGTATAAATATTTTGCGGCTGTGTAGAAAAGAAAAGAGTGCAATAATTTATAAACGGGGGTAATAATTATGAGGTGGAAAGAAAGAAAAGAGATGGATATATAAAAAGAATTGTAAGTTTTAGCGGTAGATTGCCATCTATATAATACATTAACCTTTATAATTTTAAAGGTTAATGTATTATATAGATGGCAATCTACCGCTAAAACTTACAAACAAAACTAAATTTAATTTAACAAGGACATTTTGAAATACGTCCAGTTTGCTTAGGAAATTTTGAGTTACGTCATTTTGGCTTAGGAGGTTAGCATATCTAAACGTGCAAATATAGTATGAAATCGTCAATAAGTTATACAAAATTGAGATATAACTTTATAAATAATAACATATATAAAGCGAATAATCTAAAATACATTTCAGAATATTGGTGTAAATAATGACATATTTTGCCCAAATATGTGAACTTGGATTCCTCCTGCGTAACCTCAAATTTGAAGTGCAATCATGAAGAAGCGAACACAATAATATTTGCGCAAAGTATGTTTATTTTTTGCAAATAGAAAACTTGTGAGGGTAAACGACAACAATGGGTATTTTAGGGTATTCACGAAATCAATAAATAATTAGGTGAAAAATATGAAGAAAATATTGTAAAAACTTTATTGGCAGCCTGTGTATTGTGTGACCTGACAGTTATCTTTTCCAAAGACGAAAAATGAGCAGTTACAGTTGCCTTTAAACTAACAGGCCAACTATATAATTTGACTCATTTTGAAGATAGCTGCGATGCAATTGATGATCGTGTAATTGAAGATACTCGTAAGTCCTTTGTGAATCTGTATGACCGTAGTGAATTTAAATCCTTAGATTTGCTAAGGCAGTATTTACGTTCTACAAAAGACGTTTCCTTACTGCATTTAAAAGGGCATTACAGGGGACGGTAGTCCAGTGGTTTAGCGCGCTTAGCTTAGCTAACTAACTGAAGTACCTAGCAAAGCTTACTGCGAAATAATTTTAATTGTAAAAATTATCTACAAGAAGGGGTTTAGACTTATACTTCCCATACCTAACACAAAATCCTGGATTTTTAACAAATTTCTTCGATGAGAAGCAGTTCAGAAAACACATCAAATTTTAGTGTCGAAGCGATTCTCCGATCTCCTTCCCAATTTACCCTCTCCCAGAAAATTTGGATATTTGATAGAAAATAACCAAATAAAATCACAAATTATGACAAACAGTTACAACTGAATCTAAAGAAAACAAAAACTGGAATTGTAAAGTAAATTGTGACTAAAAATGTACACCCACTTGGTCTTCTCTTACATATACAGCCTTTCCTAACAATTGTTATAAGGGCAGAAATAATACAGAGCAGTTTTTAGCAGACAGTGATTCTTACTATTAATGCCTATGTAGAGCTTTGTCAATGCTTACTGAGCTGTGTATACTTATTATGCATTATTATTTTTTTCCCTTTTCCTGACGCTGGACAGTCTTTCCGTGGCCTCCAACACCACACGGAAAGAGCACCAGGAAAATATCCACAACCACTCCCCACATCCCGCGGGGTTAGTTATTGTAGATTCAAGAATCCTGTGCTCTAAGTAGGCGAAGGAATCCCAAGATGACTGCCTTCTGCATTTGGTCTACCAACCAAACAGCAGATTTCTGACAAGCTGATATGATCTTCAGTTCCGAGAGCAGCGTAGGCTTCATACCTCCGAGTATAACGATTATCAGGACGACCATCTTGACCAAGTAGCTTGGGTACAGCACTTGGAGCTCGTACCGGAGATCACAGTATTTGATCCCTTTTTCCTCCTCTTTCAAAGCGATATTTGGCTCAGCAGGTGTCGGAAACTCGATCACAAACATCACTTGATCGTCGAGGAGGACTATGTCAGACTTGTTTGCTTGAATTAGCCTGACAGTCGGAAAAGAGTAGTTCCAATAAATTTGGCACCTCTCATTTTCGACAACGGACTCGGTATCTACGGGGACGCAAGGCAGCACAGGTGTCTGGTCTACCAAGAGTCAGGAGGTTAAAGCTAGGTTACGGTGAAAAACGGTTAGACGATGTGAGTATGGCGGTGACGAGCCGTATATTGCAAAGCAACCAGATTTGAAGCGGTGTATGATAATACGGTGCAGAAGGCCAGGGTGCAACTATCTATAACAATGTGGTTAGTACAATACAGCTACCAGGTGGAAGGAAGCGATTACAAGCAAAATAAAATAATCATGCAATATAATTTACAATAGTATACTGTTAACCCAACTTGGCAAATGCGCAGTGTCTTAATAGCTCAGAGTATACATGTGCATCACAATTGCCCAGAGTGCCACTCGCTAGTTCACACGGAGGATATTTCGGGCTTCAAAGGGCCTTCGTGACGTCCAGCTGAGAAACTAGGCCGGAAAGAATCACGAGACCTACTCTTTTGCCAAAGATATCCTTGAGATACACTCCAACTTACATACTGACCCACTCCTGCTCACGGTTCCCTGCTAGTCAATTTATCTACTGGGATAAAGTGGCCCTTCAGGGGAAACGTACGCTAGCACGAGGATATTGCGGGCTTCCAAGAGGTCTTCGTGACCAGCTGAGGAAATACGCCAGAACAAAAAAAATCACGAGACCTGTTTTCTGCCTGAAAAATTCTTGCCCTAAGCTTACTTCAGTAACCGTAAGTGTAAAAAAGATATTCTGGGCATCCAAAGGTTTTTGTGACAACCGGCTGAGGAGCTAGGCCAGTAATAATCACGAGATCCCTTTTTTCTTATACTTTACTTTACTTACTCACTCTTGCTACACAGCTGAAAAGTAGGGTTAGTATTAATTAATATTTACAACACCTAACACTTGCCAGGTTGCTTACCACTTTTCCTTGTTTACTTACTTCCTTATCCTCCCTGATTAACGGATACGGACTCGGTGGTGGCAGGACTGCTCTCGGCGGCTGACGGACGTTATCATATAAATAAGATGGTAGTGTTTTCATTTTAACTTTGAATATAAATATCATTGTTTTATATATTATTCGTTGTTTTACATTCATAAACTTCAGAACATCCAGCATCAATACAATAGGTGTATATCTACTACATTCAAGAATTACTCTCATTGCTCTCTTTTGTACCTTTTGAAATTGTTGCATTAGCCCTTGATCTAGGTTAAAAAGTACTGTTGAGCAAAATTCTAAGTGAGGGGCAATTATGCTTTTGTATAATAAAATTTTTGTATTCAAACTAATGGAGTTCCCAATCCGTTTAAGAAAGTAAACTTTTTTTGACATTTTATTCATAATGTAATTGGCATGTTTTTAAAAATTAAGGTTTCCATCTAATATAACTCCAAGGTATTTTATTTCTGAAACTCTTTCTAATCTGTTGTTATTAATTTGTATATTAACGTTTAAATCATCTATGTGTTTTAACTTATTGCTACTCCCTATTATCATATATTTACACTTATTTATATTTACACGTAAACTGTTATCTATGCGATAACAGCCATTCAAAAATCCCATTTAGTTCCAGGTTTATCATTGTTATCATTTCTGCCATATTTTTCCCTGTAATGTAAATCATTGTATCATCTGCGAATATATTTATTCTGCATTCCTTAACATATAAAGTTATATCGTTAACATAAAACAGAAATAATATTGGTCCAATGACCGTACCTTGTGGTACTCCATACATAGTTTCTATAAATAATTATTGAACCTTACTTTTTGATATCTGTTATCGAGACATGATTTAAACCAACATAAAGCTTGTTTCCTAATCCCTAATTTTTCTAGTTTATTTAATAACATAATTCTATCCACAGTTTCAAATGCTCTTCTAAAGTCGAGGAACACTGCCACTACATATTCATCATTATCTAAAATTTTTAACCATATGTCACAAATGTTCATTATCACTGTTTCACAGGAGTTAGCTTTACGAAATCCAGATTGATTAGGCACTATTATAGAATATTTATCACAGAAATTTAAAAACTGATCTCTTACTACAATCTCTAATGTTTCCTCGTACATAGGTACTGTATTTATTGGTCTATATTCTTCGCACAGAATAGTATTAGTTACTTTGGGCACTGGAACGATTACAGAGGTTTTCCATTCAGATGGGATCTGTGTGAAGTTACCCACAGATTTCCAGCCACATATGCTGACATATGGTCAGCTAAAGAATACGTGGATGACAACGGCTGTGTCGGAGTAGATAGTGAAAATCTGTGGATGAGCTTCGATCTACATACATGATCCTAAACTTTACGAAAATAGTATTAAAAAAAATAATACTGCCGGATAATTTGCTGTCCGTTTGCTGGAACATAATGGTTGATAAAGAAAATTATTGTTAAATTTAAATAACTCCGTTTGGTCCTAAATCTTTAGTAACTGAAATAAACTATTTTCGGCGTAACTCGGGAATCCTTTTTTGTGCTTTTACAAAATTCTGGGGAAAGGTAAAACGTGCTATATAGTAAGTGACTACACATATGGTTTCTTTTGTAACCCCTCTGAATTATTTAAAAAATAATAAAATATTATGTGACAGCATTTAAAAACTTTTTCGACGGAACTCTGGAATTCTTCTTTGTGCGTTTACAAAATTCTTGAGGAAGGTAAAATGTGCTATATAGTAAGTGTCTACATATATGGTTTCCTTTGTAACCCAAAATATTTGAAAATTAATAAAATATTAAGTGATTCCCGAGTTACGTCGAGAAAAGTTTTTAAATGCAGTCATATAATATGTTATTATTTTTTAAATAATTCAGAGGATTTACACTTTATATTTTATCATTTTTTAAATAGTTCAGAGGGGTTACAATGGACACCATATATGTAGTCACTTACTATATAGCACGTTTTACCTTCCCCTAGAATTTTGTAAACGCACAAAAAAGGATTCCCGAGTTACGTCGAAAAAAGTTGTTAAATGCAGTCACTTGATATTTTATTATTTTTTAAATATTTCAGAGGGCTTACAATGGAATCAATATATGTAGTCACTTACTATATAGCACGTTTTACCTTCTCCTAGAATTTTGTAAACGCACAAAATAGGATTCCTGAGTTACGTCGAAAAAGGTTCATAAATGCAGTCACTCGATATTTTATTGTTTTTCAAATATTTTAAAGGGGTTACAAAGGAGACCATATATGTAGTCACTTACTATATAGCACATTTTACCTTCCTCTAGAATTTTGTAAACACATAAAGAAGGATTCCCGAGTTACGTGGAGAAAAGTTTTTAAATGCAATATGGTATGTTATACCTTCCTCTAGAATTTTATAAACGCACAAAGAAGGATTCCAGAGTTACGTCGAAAAAGTTCTTAAATGTAGTCACATAACATTTTATTATTTTTTTAATATTTCAGAGGGGTTACAAAGGAAACCATATATGTAGTCACTTACTATATAGCACGTTTTACCTTCCCCTAGAATTTTGTAAACGCACAAAGAAGGATTCCAGAGTTACGTCGAAAAAGTACTTAAATGTAGTCACATAATATTTTACTATTTTTTGAATATTTCAGAGGGGTTACAAAGGAAACCATATATGTAGCCACTTACTATATAGTACGTTTTACCTTCCCCTAGAATTTTGTAAACGCACAAAAAAGTATTCCCGAGTTACGTCGAAAAAAGTTCTTAAATGCAGTCACTTGATATTTTATTACTTTTCAAATATTTTAAAGGGGTTACAAAGGAAACCATATATGTAGTCACTTACTATATGGTATGTTATACCTTCCTCTAGAATTTTGTAAACGCACAAAGAAGGATTCCCGAGTTACGTCGAAAAAGTTTTCAAATGCAGTCACTTGATATTTTATTACTTTTCAAATATTTTAAAGGGGTTACAAAGGAGACCATGTATGTAGTCCCTTACTATAAAGCACATTTTACCTTCCCCTAGAATTTTGTAAACGCACAAAGAAGAATTCCAGAGTTATGTCGAAAAAGTTTTTAATTGCAGTCATATAATATTTTATTATTTTTTAAATATTTGAGAGTGGTTATAAAGGAAACCATATATGTAGTCACTTACTATATAGCACGTTTTGCCTTCCCCTAAAATTTTGTAAACGCACAAAAAAGGATTCTCGAGTTACGTCGAAAAAGTTTTCAAATGCAGTCGCTTAATATTTTATTATTTTTCAAATATTTTAAAGGGGTTACAAAGGAGACCATGTATGTAGTCCCTTACTATAAAGCACATTTTACCTTCCCCTAGAATTTTGTAAACGCACAAAGAAGAATTCCAGAGTTATGTCGAAAAAGTTTTTAAATGCAGTCACATAATATTTTATTATTTTTTTAAATATTTCAGACGGGTTACAAAAGAAACCATATGTGTAGTCACTTACTATATAGCACGTTTTACCTTCCCCCAGAATTTTGTAAACGCACAAAGAGGGAGTCCCGAGAGCTGCTGTTTGTCGCGATGGAAATGCGGCTGGCACTTCTTCCTGCTGACGGGGTGCCCTTATGTAACCTGTCCTACGCAGGCAGAATACCTGATCTCTGAGGTGGTGTTCGGAGAAGGTGCGATGCTCTGGGTGCATATCACACCATTTCATGCAATCGCGCCATGTACCCTCTGCGCGTAGGTTCGCTACTCTCATAGCAGATCAGCAAGTCATCCCGGAGTTCTCTCGTCCACTTAAAGCGACCGCGAAAGTGATGTCAAAATGGGAGGATGCGGGCAAATAAGAAGAGGCACAATATATTTTTTAATAACTAGAAGGCTTGTACTTTAACTTTAAAAAAATTACTCATGTATTCGATGATTTAATAAAACACAAAAAAATTACTTTATTCGAGGGTGTCTCAGGGTTGCGGGCAAATTAAGCCTGGAACCCGACTACAATCTCGTTGAACACCTCAAAACCTACATTTTGACGTAAGTTTTATTCATGTATTCGATGACATAAAAATTCGTGACCGGAAGTGCCGTCAAGATTCCATGACGCCGGCAAAATTTGCTTATAATAAAAGTGGCTCCCTGTATCTCTGTGGTAGTGTATATGTACCTAGTATTGTAGGGTCTGATGGACACGACAAGGATTTTATATAATTAAGGCCGGAGCCGTGTCGCCGCTACGATATCTAACAACTCTACTCACAAGGGGGATTCAAGTTACCCTACAGACTCCCCAAGACCAAAATAGACAAAGTTATGCTTACTGTGATTGCTACCGTCTGCTCTCTCCGACGAAATATTATGTCGTGCGGTGCACTTCTAAGGTACAACAACGTGACGGGATCGAGGTGACCCGTAGTAAGTAGTTATCTGACTCACACCACAGAATCGCACGTCTGTCGCCAATCTTATAATTAGTGGATCAATAAGAAACCGAATTCAAAATATATTTTCATTTATTGAAATACTTCATGAAATGTAAAAAATATAAATATTCAACACTTAACTAATGTATATAAAGCAAACTTCAGAGACCACCACCACTCGGCAAGCCGTTACCTCTCGTAGGATTGTAACTCATCCAGCGTCGAGTGAACTATAACAATCGACTGTACAAAAAGATTCAGACTCCCAATTAGATAATATTGTATAATGTATGCGTAACTTTTTGAAAATTATTCACTTTTAATTTTGCACTGAAATTATCGAAATGCTTGAAATCGTTGTCAGGGTGCTTAAACAAGCTATTTATATGGTTTTCCTGCTTTCACAAACGTACTAACGGCATCGAACCCAAATATACTTTTTTCCATCGACTCGCCTTCGAGCGACTACTATGGCGATGTCCGTCTGAGCCTGGATTAAAGATATTTTGGGTTTGGATTTTTGGTCTGGATTTAATTTCTTAGTAAATTGCATATTTTTTCAAAGGGATCGTGTTACTGGGTTCAATAACAGTAGTATGTACTTACTCACCCACAAGTTTTTCATGTATCTTATTCATAGAAAATCTGTATTACACTTAGCCAGAAAATAGCCGCATGCTCACCAATCTAATTACGGTTCATTCTAAAAAGTCGGTAACTCAAAAACTGTATAAGGTATTGAGCTAATTCTTTTCGCAAAAGCTTTGTTGCTCTTTAGACTATATTTCATTCCATGTAATTGATAAGAAATTGAATATTTAATGTAGTTCCCCTTACGTCAAAATTTCAAGCACACAAATTTCGTTCCTGTGATTTAAGATTTGTTTAGAAAAAACCCGTAAGTGATTTTGAAATTCTATTAGTACAGATATAGATATGCTTATGTCAGTAGTATATATATGAAAAAAATTAAATCCATGTCACATGTAGTTAATTCTCTAGCGAGAGGTATACGTTTAAAAACACGAGTTCTTGAAATAACATTCCACCTTCTTTTTTTCTTGTGAAGAAGTTGTGCAATCGCCAACAAAAGTCCAACAAGTCATTTCTGATGCCCATTAGGACCCTCTTTCGATATCCGAGCTCAAAAATTATTTACTTTGCTGGAATGGGTTACGTGACGATTTTGACAATTTTCGAATGCGTGGACTCTGGTATACTTGTACAATGTAGCTTTTTTTTTACTTCATGATTAGGGGCGATACTTCGGGAGTAATAGTTTGGATTAAAATAATGGTAAAAGTACCTATAATACATTTTTCCCTAGGGCGTCCCCTTTCGGAACTATTCACCCTTATGGTTAAATTTTGAAAAGATTTTATGCTGATAGCTTGGAAACTGCTTATCGGTTATAATAAAATTTAGACAGTATAATTAATAGTAAGTAAGTACCTCTATGTAATTTCTAGGAAGCTAGAACTGGAATACAATTAAAATTTTTCTCATTAAATTTTAACAGAAACAATTTTTTGAAACTTGCAGTGGTTTTTTTAAAAGTCCTTAAACAGTTTTCTAAAAAAAAAAAGGATACATTTGTTTGACATCAATAAAGCAACCCGCAATTGTTTTACTGATAAAGCCATGGAATGTTAATATAATAAATTCCACGAAATGTAAACGTCAAATTTGACAAATCATCAAAACTAAATGAAAAATGAACATTATTTTACCTCCTGATCCACGTAGTGAGTATCGTAAAAAAATTTCTAATTTTTTTTACTTGATATGGAATTTGTTAGAATGTCATGAAACGTCGAGATTTTAAATCAGAGCAAAAAAAAAATTCTGTCTGTAACTTTTTGTCCGCACGTTTTCTCCGGAACGGTTTAAGATATTGACTTAAAATTTTGTACACGTATATATTATAACAAGATCTGGAACTAGACTTTTTAAACATATCTTGTGAAGGGTTGGGGGTTAGATAGGGGTAAATAGGGGCAAATAAGTAAAGCAAGCCAGTAAGAGTACAGAAACTTGAAATTCGGTGTATGTACTAGAAGCCAAGGCCTCAGATTTTTTTATAATATACGGGGGTCCAGTAGCGATTTGTGTAACGCTTGGAAATTCGACTGTTTTTTTTTTAACACGAAAGCGTTCGGTGCTGTTACGTGGCATTCATTTGGAAAGATCCAATTTTGATTTTTAATTTGATAAATTTTGATACCTAGAATCATATTCTTGCATTTTTACCGACGCCTATGGTCGTTTTCGGAAAACTTGTGTATTTAATAAATTTTGATACCTAGATTTATATTTTTGCATTTTTACGTCTCGACGCTGACCGACGTCTAGCGTCGTTTTTGTAAAACTCGTGTATTTGATAAATTTTGATTCCTAGATTCATATACTTGCATTTTTACGTCTCGACTCCGACCGACGCGACTCCGACCGACGCCTAGCGTCGTTTTTGTAAAACTCGTGTATTTGATACATTTTGATATCTAAATTTATGTTCTTGCAATTTTACGTCTTGACGCCGACCGACACCTTGCGTTGTTTCTGTAAAACTTGTATTTGATAAATTTTTATATCCAAACTTATATTCTTGCATTTTTAAGTCTCGACGCCGACCGACACCTAGCGTCGTTTTGGTAAAACTAGTATATTTGATAAATTTCTGAATTTGATAAGTTTTGATACCTAGATTAATATTCTTCCATTTTTTCGTCTCGACGCCGGCCGACGCCTAGTGTCAATTTTGTAAAACTTGTGCATTTGATACATTTTGATACCTAGATTCATATTCCTGCATTTTTACGTCTCCACGCCGACTGACTCCCAGCGTAAATTTTGTAAAACTAGTATATGACCAGTTTTGATACCTAAATTCATATTCTTGCATTTTTACATCTCGACGCCGACCGATGCCAAGATCGTTTTTGTAGAACTTGTGTATTTGATAAATTTTGATACCTAGATGTTCTCGCATTTTTAAGAAACACATTTTTTTGTGGAATATTAATGTAAAGCCTATTACAGTTACTCCGAGTTGTGTAACTTTTTAAATTTTTTATCCGCAGCTTAAAAGTTTGAAATTCTCTAAAACGTTTCCTTATTTCTATCCCCTGTATATTTTGCAGATTTTGTAAATATCACGTCAGGCTTGAAACTTAGCCATGTTCATTTTCAATGTCTTAACGAACCGTGCTAAATTGCAACTTCTGTAAAAATTTTTATGACATCTGTCCCAAACATTATTAAAATTCTATGACCAATTATTTCCGCATACTAAAGTGCAAATATAATCAAGAAGTTTACCTTTAAAGAGACTTGGAGGGAAAATCTGGATGTGGAAGTAGTGACTCCTTAGGCAGCGTTTTTTAAGAAAATGTTCAAAGAGCAATGGTCAAAAACGGGCTTTTTGGCCCATCCGTGGTAAAGTGTGGAAGTCATCTTTTTTATTAATTTTGGGGCGCTGAAAACGAATCCGTCACCCGTTTTAGCGAAAAATCTCGGGAACACATTAAAAACAACCCTTATTTGGGGGGTGACATTGAAAATGATTTTAAAACTTGCCACTAGAATTAGAACTACAGGAAGTTGACTGATTCGGGATTTCATTTCAATTAGTACCAATAAAAACTCTAAAAAGATAAAATCCACCACCTTAATTGGCGGGGATGGGTGTAAGAGTATTCAGAAGTAATTATATTATAACCTGATAATAGCCATTTAACAAGGAGTTTTGAATCTTTTTAAAATAAATAAATAATCATGTATATTAGATATCGTAACTTACACCACTCTTATGGGTGGTGAAGGGTGAGGGAAACGGACGGTGTGACTTTAGAATTTTTGCTTCTTTTTCAACTTACCTAACGAAACTGAGTATTTTGAACGAATTTCCTGCAGTAAAGAATAACTTTTTGTTGCAAATTCTAATATCAATTTCAATTGCTACCTCCAAATAAGGGTTATTTTTTACTGCCCGACGTTTTTAGAAAATTCGGATGACAGATTCGTATTCAGTAAGTATCCAAAAATTAGTGTGGTAATCATTCACCACACTTTACTGCGAATGGGCCAAAATAACACCCGTATTTGGGGGTTGCATTGAAATTGATATTAGAACTTGCAGCAAAAAGTTTAAGTGCAAACTTGTATCAATGTCTGCAGAATGTAGATTTTATAAAGTACTTAGAAGTGGCGTTAGATCAAAAAATGATGTGGAAGAACACATTAACTTCATAATTTATAAATTAGATTCAACCTCTTTTTTACTAAGACAGCTGCGTAAATATTTTTATACCATTTTAGCCACTAGCTATTTTTCATATTATTGAGAAATTTTTTTTACCCTACCTACGACCGGTAGGTAGTACCTATTAGATGGACCAAAATTTCTTGCACATGAAATTTAAGTTCTCAAGAGTCTATACAACATGTTTATATATTATCCAGGCGTCTTGTATACTACAGGCCAATTTTTTTTTTTTAAGTTGAATGCAAACATGCTGAAAAATCACGATTTTAACCACCAAGAGACCAGAATAACTATTGACTACTTGCAAGACGTTTTCTTGAATATGCGCCACTCTGAATTTTTCACAGTATATCTAGAATATGGTGCTCTTTTTAGCACTGGTAGTACAATTTCTCAGAAACCCGTAGGGGCGATATAATAATCTAAAGATAGATAGATATCAATACTTGGTACACGGCTGCTCTCGGATTATATTTTTTAACTTGAAACTCTTAATTATTTACAATATGTCTAGAATAAGGTGCTCTTTTTAGCGCTCTTTTCTACGTGTAGTGTTAACATTAATTCATTATAATTATGTATATTACTCCACATCGTTCCTAGTACATTTTTTCGTTGTTCTTGAAACCACGTCTAGGGCATAATAAAATAAATTTGAGATCAGTTTAAGGGATTTTTTCAACTACTGAAAATGTAGCTGAGCTCAGATTAAAACAATCGACTTTGATTGTTTTACCCCTTGAACTTACAAAGTATTCTACTATTTCGAAAAAGTCAAGAAACAATGATTGTATAAAACACCGTTATATTTGAAATTAATTGAAAGGATATAATTATTACAAAAATTTCTCACTCAGTAGGTTTTTCAGAGATGAAGCAAATAGGAGCCATAGTAATATTTTTAGTTTCGGCGAGTTTGACATCAATTCATTGTCAGACAAATGGAGTTAGATCCAATCTTATCAACTGTTACAATGCTTCGTACTTGCCAAATGTAATAACTCCTATTGGAAGACCGCCAGCAACTTTAAATGTTTTCATAGAGTTAATAAGAAGAATTGAAGACGCTAATCCAACGATGACACCTAGGGAGCTATCTGCAGCTTTGCTGCAAAGGTAATGGCATTATTTTTCTGAAAATATAAAAGGTAGCTCCTTATCTTAACATATTTATTTACAAGTATTGATTCGGTTCATTTTTAATTGTTGTTTAAAAATTACTTTACAAAAAATTGTCCTCTGTTTCAAGCCTGCTCTGTAGTACACAATGTTTACCTATTTAATGTCTCTAATTCTAAGTAAATATAATTAGGCTTCGTCAGGATGGGATAATGGGAACAAGAAGGGTTACGGATAGCAGATTTGGAATACCATACAGCCCAAAACGGTTAGAAGCATATAAATCGACCATATTTTTGCAAAAGTTTTTAACAAACATAAGTTTAGAATTAAACTATGGAGACCTTGATGACTCCGAAGTTGTAAGTTGTCTGCTCTATCAATTTTAATAATTTTAACTTACATGATTTTTTAAATTTTATTCAGTGCTCGCTTCACTATCTGATATCGAGTACTGTGGACAATCGTGTACGAGGTGATGAAAGCACGACGTGTTCGAGATCATCTCGCTACACTTCTAGAATGCTCCGAAGAAGAGACTTGGAGAATCCCCCAGACGTTCCTAGTGTTCCGGATGTGGTAAACGATGAAAGAGGTATCGATGTTGAAAATATTGAAGTCGAAGGAGTTGAAGGTTTCGGTGTACGGTCGGTGTCAACAGGCAATAATGACATCAGCCAATGCCCTATCGAACAGGGCGTTGTATTCACCAATTATGGAACGATCAAGGCAGGACAAGTTTTAGCTGGAATAGCAGCTGGATTCAACGCAGAAACGGTCTTGAATTGCGACAACAGATATTCTGCAACTATTGCCGGTAAATAATTTTCTTTATATACAGGGTGTGCCATAAGTGGACGATCACATGAAGAGGGATGATGGGAAGGTCATTTTCAATCATAAACCATCCACAGTTGGATAACCTTATAGTTATTTTGATTGAAAATGGGACATGAACTTATGGGACACTCTGTATGAACAAAAATGTAGCTTCCCGAGCACTGTGTTATTGTGTCTAAAATTTATAAATTTTCAGGAGAACTAGCCGAAGCAGCCTTAGTGCAAGCGAATGATCGTATAGAGATTGGAGCACAGGGAGGATGGAATAGCTCTATTAATCCAAGATATTATTTCCTACAAAAAAATATGGTACTTCAAACCACTGACGCGGAGATTAGGGGCTCTCTGGACGGATTGTATATGGCACTGAAATTGGACTCCTGGAGATCAACTTTTTCAGATATTAAGATATCACAATTGTTAGACATGTATTATTCTCCTCATCAGAAAGGAGTATTTGATACCACATTTAGGTCTTGCAACAGAAACATCCTTTACACCGCAATGACAACTACAGAAAAGCTACAAACTGAAATTTTAAATTTCATGGGTCCGCTGGACGAGGCGTCACAATATGGGCAAACTGTTACACCAGCTGCATATGAAACCATCGCAACTGCAGCTCTTAACAGCTTTAATACCTATCTGCGTAAGTATTGTGGTTGATGTGGTTCTGCAAAACGCTTAATTTTAACTTTGGTAATAAATGTAATTAACCTTAGTTAGATAATCAAACTGTTTACATGTGTTTACAAGTCATCGTTTATCAAAAACACCCTCTAATTGTTCATTTGACGTTGAAGTCACGGGAATGGAGATTATTTTCCAGTAATATACTGGATAATGACATTATTTTGTAGATTCCTCGGACGTTATTTTTAGACGTGAAGTCATACAGTGTGACCCCAACTTGAATGGAAACATCCATATATAAAATGTGTTAATTACCCGATTTAAACAATATTTTTTGTTAATATAGATTCTAAAAACCTTTACTTTGTGACAAAAATTTAGAGGTTATTTTCAATTTTCAAGGCCTACTATGAATGTTGTCAGAAACGAACAAATTTGGTTACCGACTTTGTTTATTTCATTAAGGGTACCTACTTTCAGTGGCATTTGGCCGATTGGGATGAATCTAGGAAAAAAAGCCGTGGAAAAAAAAGACGCGGAATAAAAATCCTGGAAAAAAATCCGAAGGAAAAAAGAGCCGGATAAAAAAGCTACTTTACACATAACACATGAACACAAAAATCTATCAGTTATCTAAATAAACCCCATCCTGTAATCGGAAAAAAAGCCGTGAAAAAAAAATCCGCGGAAGAAAAATCCGAAACGAAGTGGATCTGCGACAATACCGAGTGGGCTAAAATTCTGACGTTGACATTGACGTGTTCTAGAAGTACTTTGTGGGCAAAGGTGCTAATAAAGAATGAATATGGTTCAATAAATAATGGTGGTGATAAATTATGCTACAATAATTACATATATATATTCAAATTTGGTGATCGAATTTTTTACCACTTGCCAATATCCAATCATGTTGAAATTTTGTACACAACTTTGGTTCTGAAGAAAATACAATATAGTATATTTGATATTGTGGTAGATCCAATATGGCGACCATCACAGAATGGCAGATTACCTTTTTCTTGACAACCCCCTCGATATGGGTATCAAACGAAAGGGTATATAAATTAGAATACAATAAGCGTGTAACGTCATTCTAAATCCAATATGGCGGCTGGCACAAAATGGCAGATCAATTATTTTTTTACAATCCACTCTATATGAGTATCAAATAAAAGGGTATATAAAGTAGAATGTAATAAGCAGTTTGACGTCATTCGAAATCCAATATGGCGGCCGGCACAAAATGGCAGATCACCTATTTTTTTTACAACCCCCTCGGCATGGGTATCAAGTGAAAGGGTATGATAAGTAGAATACAATAAGCTGTGTAGCGTTATTCTAAATCCAATATGGCGGCCGGAACAAAATGGCGGATCACCTGTCCTTTTACAACCCCCTCGACATGGGTATTAAATGAAAAGGTATATAAAGTAGAATACAATAAGCCGTGTGACGTTATTCTAAATCGAATATGGCGGCCGACGCAAAATGCGTATTACTTATTTCTTTACAACCCCCTGGGTATCAAATGAAAGAGTTTAACAAGAGTAAACGACATGATGGCGTTTGAATAAAAAATGAGGCAGACGGGAAACTAAAAATAAAATAAATAAATTTAAAAAAAATTGTTTTAGCAATTGTTTTCTTTTAAAACTGAATTGCACTAAAAAGAAGAAAATTATTTTTATGCGGTCATTAAATTATGATGATGAAAAAAAGAATACCATTGGACGCACCAGCATGGTGATAAAATGTTATGAATATATGCTGTAATATAACAGCAACAGCAATACTTTATGAGCGTCCAATGGTTTTCTTTTTTTCATCATCATTTTGTAATTTAATCACTGGATAAACATTATTTTCCACTATTTAGTGCAATTCAGTTTTAAAAGAAAACAATAGTTTAAAAAAAATGAATTTATTTATTAACACTTTTATTAGCTCACTTTCTCTGTCCGGGGCAAATCTTGCAATCAAAATTTCGACTAGTTCAAGCTACAGTTCTAGCTAAAGCTTTAAAAATTTGCACATGTGTGTAAGTCAAGTGACATTGATACATTGCATCACATTGCATCTATTCTCATTATAAATCCAATATGGCGGAAGCCATAGGATGGCGAATTACCTTTTTCTTCGCAACCTATTTAATATGGGTATTAAATGAAAGGGTTTGATGTGCAAAATTCAGTAAATTAAGTGACATCATTTTAAACCCAACATGGCGGATTACGTTTTCTTCACAACCCCCTTGATAGGGGTATCAAATGAAGGGGTTTGACGAGTACAATACGATAAACTATGTGATGTCACTCTAAATTCAATATGGCGGATTACCTTTTCTTCACAACCCCCTTAACATGGATATCAAATGAAGGGATTTGACGAGTAAAATACGATAAATATTGTGATGTCACTCTAAACCCAATATTTCGAACGCCCCAAGATGGCGGATTATCTTTTCTGCACAATCCCCTTGACATATGTCAGTACCCATATGGGTATCAAATGAAGGGGTTTGACGAGTAATATACGATAAACTATGTGACAGCACTCTGAATCCAACATGGCGGACGCCCCAAGATAGCGGATTACCTTTTCTTCATAGCCCACTTGACATGGGTATTAAATAAAGCGGATTCGGCAGCGCCCGGAAATTACCTTGGAATTCGAATATGGATTCGGTAACGATCGGAAGTCACTTTGGTGTTTGGCAGCATCCGAATATGGATTATGCAGCGCTTAAATATAGATTCGACAGCACCCTAATTTTTTTCAATGACATATCTGCATCAAATATATTATTAAAATTCTATGACTGATTATTTTCACATACTAGAGTGCAAATATAGTCTCTCAAGATGTTTTCCCTTAAAGAGATTTGGATGGGAAATCTGGATGTGGAAGTAGTGATTCCTAAGGCAGCGGTTTTTAATATATTTTCTAATGAATTTATTTATTAACACTTATTATTAACTCTATGGAAAATTCTTTCAAATCTTGGAAACATTCTGTATATATTGTTTTGATATCTTGTACATCTATGTACTTTTGTGTGCTTAATCAAAAACCTTGGTAACATTTGCCAATAAAGTTATAATAAAACACAGTTATATAAATAATGACAATTTGCACACCCGTGAAGATCGCCCTGAATTACAGATATTACTCAATTTCAATAGGGAGTACTTCGCTATGCTATTTTATACATGCCTCACATTTGAAACACAAATTTTAAGTCTAACAGAAGTTATCGTATTTACAATTCGCGGATTTTCTTTCTGCGGATTTTTTTCCAGGTTTTTTTCTCTGCATTTTTCTCCGCTGCTTTTTTTCGCATATGTAGTCTAATTCACAAGTTCAAAAAGGTGTTAATTTTTTAAATAGCTCCTAAAAGTATGAGCTATAGTTCATTGGATTCGGAATGACTTCTAGAAAAATGTATTAAAACGTTTCATTAGCACATAAAATATTGCAAAAGTTATAAGCAAATTAAGATGAAAGAGAAATGGCATTTAGTTTTTCGCTTATAATTCAAAAACTATAAGCGATAACGGAAATCGGAAAAAATATTCCAAATTTCCAATAAAAAAGTCTCAACTCCCGGAACTCTATCTCCATTATTTATAATTTTAATTTAACGCTGAAAATAGTCTCCGTGCAACCGCTGCAGGATCCGGGCGCGCCTCAAAAGAGAGTACATCACATAAAATAATTTTTTTATACTATTAAATATCAATTAAAAATTTTGAAAAAAATATGTTGTATTTTTAACACTTCAAAGAATAAGATGCCGTTGGAAAAAAATGTTAAAATTAATTTTTCAACAAGTTAGACCATTGTTAAATAACGAAATTTTATGGGAGCTCCGTGGTCATTGGAGACAATTTTTTTTTTTAAATAATTGGACTATAAAATTTTCGCTTCTTGGAGCCCTTCTTATACATATACTTAACAAGATCACGTTACAAAAATTTTAAAAAATTGTTTATTTTGCTTATTATAATTTTTGATAATAAACAAAAAATTAAAAACCAAAGTAAAGTTGTAAAAAATATTTTCTTTCATGTTCGCTATCATATTACTGTTTCTGCATTGAAGAGAGGCATTCATTAACGTTAAAGAAAAATTTACGCCATTTCTTTATAAATTATTTATAAACAAATTGACTAGTTTTATATTTAATAAGAAAAAAAATCAATTTTGTTGCCTTGAGAATATTATTATTAAAAAAAATACTTTTTCTTAAAAACTTTATCTTATTGTTAATAATCGTTTTTTTTTTAATTATCCATCATTTGAATAATTAAGACATTATTTTTTTCTTAAAAATCATAATTGGCAATCCTCAAAAAGGTAATAAAATTTTCTTTTTTTTTCATCAACAACTTCATTTTTTATTAACTTAACAATTTGTTATAAACAAATTCTGACAATTCTAATATTTTTTTCTAAATCTTAAAAAAATTATAAAAACAGCCATACTTATGCAACACGTGGAAAAGTTTTTTTTTGATTTTTTCTAGCGTTTTTCAATATTACACGATACAGAAGTTGAAACGGCTACTTGATTTGTCGACTAAAAAACTGATATTGCTTTTAAACTATTAGAGATATCACAATAGACATTGAGGTCGTTTTTGTAGAGGATTAATTAATCTTCAAATGAGTTGACTTCCAAGTTTGTAACTATTGTTATTGTTAATCAGTTATTACGCTCATTTGTTTATAAAAATTAAATGTGTTTTGATCGTTTTTGAATCTTTTACGACTTCTAGCTTATCAAACAATGCAGATACGGCAATGGACCTTCAAGGCAATGTTGTTAAGTGATAAAATATCTGAAAGTTGCAATGGTTTATTTAAAAATAAATAGAAAACATATTTAATTTTTATAAACAAATGCGCATAATAACTGATTAACAATAGTTATAAACTTGGAAGTCAACTCATTTAAAGGTTAATTATCCCTCTATAAAAACGACCTGAATGTCTATTGTGATATCTCTAATAGTTTAAAAGTTATATCAGTTTTTTAGTTGATGAAACGAGTGGCCGTTTCAACTTCTATATCGTGTAATATTGAAAAACGCTATTAAAAATATAAACATTTCATTTTCAATATGTAGTTGCATATGGCTGTTTTTATAATTTCTTTAAGATTTAGAAAAAAATATTAGGATTGTCAGACAACAAAACTGTAATTTTTTTTTAAATATTAAATTGTTTATAAACAATTTATAAATAAATGGAGCAACTTTTTTTAACATTAATGAATGCCTTTCTTCAATGCAAAAATAGCAATATGATAACGAATTTGAAAAAAAAATTGTTTTACAACTTTACTTTGGTTTTTAATGTTTTTTTTACTTTAAAAAATTATAATAAACAAAATAAACAATTTTTAAAAACTTCTATAACGTGATCTTGTTAAGTATATATATATATATATATATATATATATATATATATATATATATATATATATATATATATATATATATATATATATATATATATATATATATATATATATATATATATATGAAGGACTCCAAGAAGCGAAAATTATAAGCTAATTATTTAAAAAAAAATTGTCTCCAATGACAACGGAGGTCCTATAAAATCTCGTTAGTTAACAATGGCCTAACTTGTTGAAAAATAAACATTAACATTTTTTTACCAATGGGACCTTATTCTTTGAAGTGTTAAGAATACGCCATAATTTTTTCAAATTTTTTAATTGATATTTAGTAGTACAAAAAAATTATTTTATGTGATGTACTCTCGTTTGAGGTGGCGCGTGCATCCTGCAGCAGTCGCATTTCAGCATTAAATTAAAATTATAAACAAGCTAATCGTTATACTCTTCGCCGATTTACTGCACTTTTTATATAATTGTTGCACATTCTATAGGATACTCTTTGCAGTTTCTTGTAAATAATATTAGTTTTAGACATTTTTAGTTTAATTACAAAACATAAAAAAAATAATGTAATTTTTTTTTTTTATTTTTTTTTTATTTATCGACCGATCTTGCTCAAAAACAATAAGGTTATTCCTCTAGCTAACACTAACTTACTGTCCAAATTTCAATACAATCGGACTTTTCGTTCTTAAGTTATCGTGCTTACAAGGAACGCGACGGACGAACAGACAGACGGACATACAGACGGACAGGCAGACGGACGATGAAAGTTGTTCAGAATTCGATCACCAACACAGTGATATGAAATTTTTTTCTCTACGAGCAATATTACCGGTTTTAGAAGTGTGCCGATCGAATGCGATATACTCTTCGTTTTGTATTTGTGAAAATTATAATAATGGAGACAAGAGTTCCGGGAGTTAGAACTTTTTTATTGGAAATTACCTCCTCTTTAAATTTTTTTTTCCTATTTCCGTTATCGTTTATGGTTTTTGAGTTATGAGTGAAAAACTAAATGCCATTTTTCTTCATCTTAATTTGTTTATGACTTTTGCAATTTTTTATGTGCTAATATTTAGGAGCTATTTCAAGAATTAACACCTTTTTGAACTTGTGAATTAGACTATGGATTGGAATACCTAGGTTATTAAATTAAATATTTCACAAACTTGCCTCATAGTTTTGTCATTATATCTAAGATGCACAAGTTCAACTTTTTCCTGTAAATTTAATTAATCAGCCATAAGTAATAAACTAATACTGAATAATATTATTGCACAATTTCATAATTTCTACAGAATAAGATCCTCTGAGGATATACCTATTTTAACAAATTGACTTTAGACTAAAAAATGTTTTCCATGGCACCTTTTTTGATTTTTATCCTTGGCAAACAACTTATAATTTAGAAATTTTAATAAACAAGAATTTAATAATATAAAAGTATTTAAGTACAGAACACTGTCTACATTAATTTTGTAATGTTGTCATTATCCAATATTTTTTTAAGAAATATAGCTACTTGCCAGGTTTATGAATTCAGTGGTATAGTTACATTTTCAATTAGAAAATCATTAACTAAATTTATCCATTTTGACATAAAAAAAATCATATTCAAAATACTGCCGACATTAACTTTGTCATGAATCCGTCTTTCATTGTTTAATATTTTGTAACGAAACTTAGTATTAGTAGAGTCCACACCTTCGAAAGCCGTCAAAATCGCCAAGTAACCCATTCCAGCAAGGTAAATACATTTTGAGCTCGCATATCGAAAGAGGGTCCTAATGGGCATCAGAAACGGCTTGTTGGACTTTTTTTGGCACTTGCACAACTTCTCTACAAGAAAAAAAGATGGCGGAACGTTATTTCAAGAATTTGTGTTTTTAAACTTATACCTCTCGCTAGAAAATTAACTACGTGCGATATTGATCGGATTTATATTTATATACTACTGACATGAGCGCATATACCCATACTGATAGAATTTCAAAATTACTTACAGTTTTTTTCTAAATAAATCCTAAATCACAAGGACGAAATTTATGTGTTTGAATTTTCGACGTGCGATCAACTATATTAAATGTTTAATTGTTTTATATATGCAGTAAGCAGGGTTTGACCCTGCTTCGCTAGGTACTTCAGTTGCAAGCTAAGCTAAGCATACCAAACCACTGGACTTAATGACCGTTTCAAATGCAGCAAGTAAGCTCTCTTGTAGGACGTAGCGAACGTAAGTCTAATAACTTTATGGAAAATAAGTACACCTTGGTGAATCTAATAATTTAAACCCACTATGGCCATACAGATTCACATAGGACTTACGACCATCTTCAATCACACGATCACCAATTGCATCACAGTTATCTCCAAGATTAGTACAACTGTTTAGATGGCATGTTTGCTTTAACTGTAACTGCTCACTTTGTCCCATTCGGAAAGGATAATTGACAGGTCACACAATATATAGACTGCCAATAAAGTTTTTACAATATTTTCTTCTTCATATTTTCCACCTAATTATTTATTGATTTCATGAATACTATAAAATACCCTTTGTTGTCGTATACCACCACAACTTTTGTACTTTTTATATTTTGGAAAAATTAAACATACCTTTCGTAAATATTGTGTTCGTTTGTTCATGATTGCACTTCAAATACTTTATGCTGGGCAGGAGGAATCCAAGTTCACATTGTTGGGCAATATTTGTCCTTATTTACACCAATATTCAGGATTTACTTTTGATATTATGTATAACGTTATTCCAGTTTGGAATGGGAGCTATGTCTGTTATGGCGAATGCATAGGATTCTGATATTTTCTTAAGTCATACCATACCGTTTTTAAATCTGAAGTTTGGGTCAATTTTCATTTTTTAAACTCAATTTATTAAAACTTATTAACGATTTCGTACTGTAGTTGCAAGTTTAGATATACTGTCCTAAACCAAAATGACGTAACTCAAAATTTCCTAAGCAAATTGGACGTACTTCAAAGTTTCCTTGTTAAATGACAGACTTTTTTCAATAATCACTAAACAATTATTTTTGCATCTGCCTCATAGAATGAAACTATTTAAAAAACAAGGAGTGCTGAGATTAGCGGCATAAAATGTCAAATATCTCAAGAGGAGCGTATACTGAAGTACGTCATTTTGGCTTAGGACGGCAGTATATTACATGTAACAAATTACATCATAATTTAAAACCATGTATTTATAGCACCGAAAGAATTGTCTAATAATTTTCAGACAATGAGTGATCTAATGATCAAGAACAATATAACACCTAAATCAAATTAGGTATTAGACTAATATGTATCTAGACACAATTGCACTGAACGAGCCCTGCCGTAGCTGCTACTTTGCGCGCTATCAATACATTATTACGGTCGAATTTAAAAATCCATATCTCGAAAACTGTATAAGATATCCAGCTAATTTTTTTTGCAAAAACTTTTTTGATATTTAGACCATATTTCATTCCTTGTAATATATACAAAATTCGAATATTTAATATAGTTGCCCACACGTCGAAATTTCAAACACACAAAATTCGTTCACGCGATTTTGGATTTATTTAGAAAAAAACTGTAAGTGATTTTGAAAGTCTATTAGTACAGATAGATGCGCTCGTGTCTGTAGTATATAGATATAAAAAATCAGATCGATATCGCAAGTAGTTAATTTTTTAGCAAGAGGTAAACGTTTAAAAACACAAATTCTTGGAATAACATTCGGCCATGTTTTTTTCTTGTGGAGAAGTTGCGCAAGCGCCAACAAAAGTCCAACAAGCCATTTCTGATGCCCCTAAGGACCCTCTTCCTGAATTATTTTCCAAAAATCACTTACCTTGTTGGAATGGGTCATTTCAATTTTTAAAGCTTTGAACCCCTTACTATATTTACCCATCTGAATCCAGTGGTAGTCTATTTTTGTACATAAAGTAAAAAAGGCTTTGATACTCTATATTTTTTTAAATCCCGTTAAAATCTGGCGATGAACACATTTTTACAGGTGTAGGTATTTTATGTCACAACTAATATTTAGATAATAATTAGTTATCCTGGGAGTTAAATTTATAAGTTATAAATTCTCCCCACAAAATTGACTAAAATTTCGAAAGTTTTGAATTTAAAATGATTAACGAAAATATATAAGATTTTACTTTCAATTAAATTTACAGCTGTTGGTCATGATGACATTGCTGTCCGTTTATTTTAACAGTTTTAACTCATCTTGTAAATTACTGTATTGAAAAGAGTACTTTTCCTTATATGTGGAAAGTATCGCATGTATTACCATTACCAAAAGTGAATATGCCAGGTGACTATAAAGATCTAAGATCTATTAGCATACTTCCCACTCTTTCAAAACTTACCAAAAAAATTCTGGAACAACAGATTAGAGAACATATAAAGAAATATAATATTCTACCTGAAACACAATCGGGGTTTAGACAAAATTATAGTTGTGCTTCCGTATTACTGAAAATAACGGATGACATATTGACAGCAGCGGATAGCAATAAAGTCGCAGCACTGATTCTTTTGGATTATACTAAAGCTACATATTAACATATTACATATTATACATATTAAATCATAAACTATTTCTGGCAATTCTGCACTATTTCGGTTTTAATAGTCCTGCTGTAGCTTTGATTAGTAGTTATTTAAGTGGAAAGTGGAAGAAAGCAAAAAGTAATACTTAATGGTAAAATGTCATCTGCTAAAAACATTGAGTGTGGTGTACCACAGGGTTCTATTCTAGGTCCCCTGTTTTTCACAATGTACACTTCTCATTTTATGAGCTGTATAAAAAACTGCTTGATACATTTCCATGCATACGATATGCAATATCATTCGATATTAAGGACGTTGAAGAGGCAAATGTTATAATGAACCGTGATTTAAGATCACTGATAAAAATGTCAGATGCACATTGACTTACTATTAATCTAGGATTATGCTATTTGGAAAATAATTTGATTTTAAAATTAAATAACATTAAAATGGAGTGTGATAATTAAACAAAAAATTTAGGACTTGAAATGAATGCTGATCTAAGATTTTCTAAGCACATATCAAAGACAAAAGTAGCATTTGCAAACATAAAACTCATTTATTCACAAAGGCAGATACTGAATTAATTTGCAAGAAAAATGCTATGTGATGCACTGGTGTTGTCACATTTCAATTTCGCTGATTAGTGTATGGTCCATGTCTTACTATTTCTGACAGTCAACGTATACAACTAATTCAGAATCCTTGTGTTCGCCTTGTATGTGGTTTACGTGGACGACGGGGAGTTTCTGCCAAATTAAGGACAATTAAAGTGGTTAACAATGTTGGAAAGACGATTGTTACATTCATTGGAATTATTTAATAAAATTGTAATTAATAATTCTCAACAGTCCGCCGTATTTTATATATAAGTATTATAATTGTAGGTTAGTCACGGTTGGAAGAGCAGGTGGTATGTCACCTGAACTTCGCCTATGTAAACAAACACTGTTTGTTTAATAAAGTCATTTATTACTATTGTTATTATTATTATTATTATTATTATTGTACCTCGTTTTTTTCGGCATTTCTTTAGGAGCGATATAAAACGATTTATTTAAAATTTTGCCTTGGAAACGGATTAATTTTGTCACATTTTAGCCCAGATGAACACCACAGATCTGGCATGCAAACCGGATGACTCGGGCTTTACAAGAATTGCCACTGATTTGCTGATCTTCCTCGATACCAGCTGGAATTACAGTACAATACAAAACATTTTATCGTGAGTAAACTGCACTAAGTACCTACTTTTCAGAAAAATTCATTCTCTTTTTTTTTGTTACCGAAAATTTGACAAAGTGGAACGGGGTTCACAAAAAGCAAAGGTTCTAAAAAATCAAGAGAATATATTTTGAAGAAAGTATAATCCTTTACCTTTATATGTAGAAGGGGGACTTTCAAAGGAGAGAAGGATCTCATGAATATCAAAAATATGGATCCTTAAGTAAATACCTACTCTATATAGGTTTTGGCTTTAAAATTACAATAAAATGTAGTATACTGGGCAAGTCACTATCTTTAATCTTTGGGAATGAGAATCTTTGGGAATAGTTGGAAATCATCGGGGATGCCTGGGTAATTTTGACAATCATTGGGATCTTTGAGAATCACTGGGGATCTTTGAGAATCATTGGGGATCTTTCAATTTCTTTAATATAAACTTGTTTTTCCAAGCACTAAAATAACTTAAACAACACTTGACAGGTGATTTGACAACCACGTTGGTATCGTCGGGAGAAGATTAAGTTTTAATCATCTCCGCGAGTCGAGCGTTGTGTTCAAATGCTGTGATGTTCTTGAAAACATCATTTTAAATACAAATTGAATTAATTCTGTTTTAATTTTATAGATACATATTGGATAACATTAATGTAAATAAATTTGGCACACGGTACACGATATTCAACGGCCAAGACGGCACTAATATTACAACAAACAGTACCAGTCATTTGCTAAATTTCTATAAGCAATATAACGCCACTGTACACCAAAACCGTAAGTACTTTATAAGAAATATTAAAATTTGTTATGCTTTTATGTTTTAATCCTATGACTAAGCTGCAGTTCTGTTTAAAAGAAACTAGTATACTCTTCGCAAATACAAAACGAAGAGTATATTGCATTCGATCAGCACATTTTTAAAACCAGTAATATCACTCGTAAGGGAAAATTTTCATATCACTGTGTTGGTGATCGAATTCAGAACAACTCAAAATATCCGTCCGCCCGTCTATCTGTCTGTCCGTCCGTTCGGGTGGTCTACAAGAAGTGTGTCCGAATACTAGTTCGGATGGACTGACACCATAGATTTTGTTGACTGAGTTATTGTAGCATATTACTGCGTATGGTAAAACAGTCAGTGGGTGTTCGTCAAGATTTTCAGCTTTATGAACTCTAATCATTTCTGCTAAGGTACCATGAAATCGTTCTATTGATCCGTTAAATTGAGGATGTCTTACACTTGGATAAGTTAATTTTATGTCGTATAGAGTACAGAGATCTTTTAGTAGTCTATTGTCAAATTCGCCACCGTAGTCACAATGAACTCTCAAAGGGGTGCCATAGTTTTGGAAATATAATAGCAGAGTGTTTACTACAGATTTTGCAGATTTGTCTTGAATTGCGTATGCCTGGGTAAATTTAGTTCTCGTCGCGAATGGTTAGAGCGTAATTTCGAGTTGGGGGTTTGGAATATGTCGATGTTGATTCGTTCAAATGGCGTTTTTGGTGTTTCCGTAATGACTAAAGAACTAGTCATGTTTTTTCGGTATCCAATAAGTATACCTTTTGACAAATTTCACAAGGTTTGATAAAGTTTTCGACATCTTTAGATAATCCCTGGTCAATTAGATTTATTTTTAATTCTTCGCATCGTTTCGTTTATCCCGCGGTGAAGGTTATTTTTGCCGCAGTGATGTTGGTATAGAATGATAGGAATATGATCTTCGTCGGGGGTCTAAACGATATTTTGGCATATTACGATTTTTAAGTCCTTTTCTGCGAAAATGAATGATAATATTTCGAGAATAGGGAGATCTAAGTTGTTCTCAACGTAATACGTTTTGGAAAGGTCTAAAATGTTTTGTCTTTTATACAATACCACGAACAAATGTTCTATTATGGACTTAACGTCGAATGGCAAAGGAATTATGAAGTATTTCCTATGTCTGACTGATCTACCTGAATTTTTTCAGATTCATTTTTCAACTTTTACATTTCCCTTCCCCCACTTTTAGGAATTTTCAAATGACCATATCTCGAAAAATAAGCATTTCTGGAAAATATTCACCAGAGTAAAAACATCTTATTTTGGATCAAAAAAGATAAACACATATTTTTTTGTTCTTTTCAGTTTTGACCTAATTCTACAAATTACGGAATCCGTGATAAAGGGGGTGCTTTCTACCCATTTCGATCATTTCCTACTCTAATCTTTTTTCAACTTTTTTATTAACTTCATTACACACATTGCACAAGGTTTCATCAAAATCCATTTATTAGCAATCAAGTTAGAGATTTTAGTCATTTTAGCGCTCCGTTGACTGGACTAATATACGACAATATCTTACCTTGTGGTTACCATGTTACATGAGGTACCTAAACAAAAAGTTTTGTTATGTACGATGCATTAAGTCAACAGATGATTACACCATCAAACGAGCACATCTCCAATATTAACATTTTGTATCAAGCTTTCCGTCGACATAAATATCCTGTCAGTTGTGACAAATAGCTCTGAAATATATTATAAGAATTTAAATTAATCACTCAAAAAATGGAACCAGCCCTTAAAAACCTGCCTGCCTGTCTGTCCGTCCGTCTATTTATCCGTCTATCACGTTTCTTGTAAGCACTATAACTTTAAGTCGGATTGTAGTAAAATTTGGACAGTAAGTTAGCGTTAGCTAGAGGAAGAACCCTATTGTTTCTGAACAAAATCGATCAATAAATAAATAAGTTATTAATTATTTAAATTCTTTAGATTTATATATTTATATAATATAATATTATTGCATTGCAAAATCGGCAATAGTCTCTATTCATACATCATATATCAACATAACAGCAATAAATTTGTCGCAAATGCGATAAGATTTGGACCAAGTTTTGGCGGCTTGCAGTTGGACAAAGCCGTCACTCGCTAACATAAACTAACATTATTATACTATTTGCAAATATTTTTTTATTAACAAAGAAACTGAGAACAGTATTCTATAGAATGTGCAACAATTATATAAAAATTGCAGTAAATTGGCGAAGAGTATAATGGTTAGCTTGTTTGCCTTTGAATTATCCCTGTTCCATAACAATATTAATAACGTATGTTATGTGTCATTTTGCCAACCGCATCTTTATTAAATTTGTCGTCGTTTATTATCAATTTCTCGAAAATGGTAGCCGTTAAGAACATCGTAATAGTTTTTTCCTTCTTCAATTCTTTAGGACTTCCTGCCACATGTATGTATGTATGGCAGGGAGTCCCAAAGAATTGAAGAAGGAAAAAAATTAAGATAATGCCACAAATAACATTTAGACAATATCGTAATAGTTTTCCTGTATATATGCAGGGTGAGTCAAATTGGATGCTCACCATTCGGATCTCGGAAACCGTAAGAGGTAGAGAGTCGATTAAATGGGGGCAAAGTTGTGCAATATAGTACTGAATAATATGACATAAAGAAATCCGAAATGCTCCTATTGGTTTTTGAGATATTGGAAAAAAATGTAAATTTCTGATTTTTTATTTTTTGAAATATTTTGGTTATTAATACACTTATAAAAAATCCAAGAATACTTTCTTAGAGCACTTTACGATGGTCTACATACCTACAATATCAGTTTTTTTATGACGTTACGTTACCTTAGGACCATCATCAACTCCAAAATTTTAAATACGGACCTGGAGTTTTTACATCATTTTCGGACAGAATTTTGTAATACGAATTCAGTGATATGTCACACTTAAATATTTTCCAACATTTAATTGCAATAATGCCATTAATCAATTAACCGCTCGCCTGAATGCGGTCCTGTAAGTTTTGTTTTTTAAATTAGATTTCACGGTACCTTGCTAGTATTATTAGTAAGTAAGTTCTTGATTTACATGAGATTATTTATTGATTTTTTACAATGACAAAAGTTTTTAAAATGTCTTAAAGAAAACGAAGCGTCATAAGTTACAGAAAATGTTCAATTAAATTTACAATTTCATAAGGGCATACGTTTATTGTATTATTGATGTTATGTACTGCACACGTCCAATGTCTCTTCTACGCAACGAAGCAAAATAATTCGAAATTAATTCTCCTCAATTCTTCAATATTATAGATGGGTTCCTTGTACACTTTGTGTTTTAAAGTACCCCACAAAAAAAATCACATGGTTTTAAGTCAGGTTACCTTTAAGGCCACCTCACTGTACCTCAATTGTCAATCCACTTGTCGGGGAATTGCTGGTCCAGAAATTCAGTTACAACTCTTCAATTATGGGGTGGATCCCATCCTGCTGAAACCAGATTCAAAGTTTTGTCATTGTAAAAAATCAATAAATAATCTCAAGTAAATCAACAATTTACTTACTAATAATATTAGCAAGATACTGTGAAATCTAATTTAAAGAACAAAACTGACAGGGCCGCGTTCAGGCGACCGGTTAATTGATTAGGTAATGGTTTTAGAGCAATTAAATGTTGGAAAATATTTGAGTGCGACATATCACTGATTTCATATTACAACATACCGTCCGAAAATTATGTAAAAACCGTAGATCCGTATTTAAAATTTTGAAGTTAATGATGGTCCTAAGGCGACGTAACGTTGCAAAAAAAACTGATACTGTAGGCATGTAGAGCATCGTAAAGTGATTGGATTTTTTTATGTGTGTAAGTATAATAATAACTAAAATATTTCGAAGAATCAGAAATTCAAAATTTCCCTTTTTTTTTAGTATCTCAAAAACCAACAGGCCTATTCCAGATTTCCATGTTATTCAGTACTATATTGCACAACTTTGCCCCCATTTAACCGACTCTCCATCTCTTACGGTTTCTGAAGTCCCAATGATATGAGCATCCAATTTGACTCACCCTGTACATATGAAGTGTTGTTGTGCTTTCAAGTGTTTTCCCGCGTAGTTGACAGGCTCCTGTAGGAGCCCCGGTTGTCTAAACTACGTTTCGGCAGAATCTCATCTGCCATCGTCAGGTAAAGTGGTAGAGGCATATACTCTATGTACATACATAGAGGTATATATATATAGATACATATACATCCAGAATAAATAAATTGAAAAAAATGTATATATATATATATATATGAAGTGTTGACGTGCTTCCGGGTGTTTTCCCGTGTAGTTGGTAGGCTCCTGTTGGAACCATGGTTGTCTGAACGACGTTTCGGCGGAATCTCATCTGCCATCTTCAGGTTCTAGCTGAAAGCTGCCTGCTGCTGTTGCTGCTGCTGCTGCTGCTACTGCTGCTCCTCGTTGCTCGAACTGAACTGAGATTCCGCCGAAACGTCGTTCAGACAACCATGGTTCCAACAGGAGCCTACCAACTACACGGGAAAACACCCGGAAGCACGTCAACACTTCATTTAATACCCGTGAAAACCTAAGAAACAACATATATATATATATATATATATATATATATATATATATATATATATATATATATATATATATATATATATATATATATATATATATATATATATATATATATATATATATATATATATATATATATATATATATATATATATATTAAATGAAGTGTGGACGTGCTTCCGGGTGTTTTTCCGTGTAGTTGGTAGGCTCCTGTTGGAACCATGGTTGTGTGAACGACGTTTCGACGGAATCTCATCTGCCATCTTCAGGTTCTAGCTGAAAGCTGCCTGCTGCTGCTGCTGCTGCTGCTGCTGCTGCTACTGCTGCTCCTCGTTGCTCGAACTGAACTACGCAGTTCAGTTCGAGCAACGAGGAGCAGCAGTAGCAGCAGCAGCAGCAGCAGGCAGCTTTTAGCTAGAACCTGAAGATGGTAGATAAGATTCCGCCGAAACGTCGTTCAGACAACCATGGTTCCAACAGGAGCCTACCAACTACACGGGAAAACACCCAACATATGCCTCTACCACCAGTTTTTTGAAATTTTAGATTTACTGGTTTTGAAAATAGAGTGAGGCCATTCAATTCCTATTGAATGCCCATTATAGATTTAGTTCAGTGGGGGCCCTAAGACTACATAAAACTACCTAACAAAATATATAGAACTGCTGCTTTATTCTTAAATAATGTGAGAAATCTTGAGATATTTAAAAATAAATAAATAATACGGTTTATTTTAGAAAATGCGGGCTTCGATTACACAAGAGTTTGTGAAGCGGTGGAAAACGTAGGAAGAATGAAACTAAACAACAACAGCTACAATGGTGGTGAATCTACGATAGTTTTATTAGTCCCAAGAAATGCGCCAAGTGAAAGTCAAAAGACATATTTGAGTCAGAGGAAAGAGATAATCAGACAATATATTCCAGGTAAGATATATAATTTATTACCTTTTAAATAAAAAAAATTAAAAAATCTGGAGACGTCATGTTTCTTAAATTTTTCCGGGGTTCGCTGTTCGTGAAACATATAAAATGGAGAAGGATAACCACTTAGTATTTTGTTTATATAATTTATTCAGATTTATTTATTTACCCAAACTCATCCATATTTTAGAAGTGTCAACGCGCTCGTCCATATGTTTCTCTAACATCTATGTCTCAGAGTCATAAAAAAGTGGAAGAGAACTACAGAGTCAGCAAACCTGATCTTGGTTTATAAGATTACTAAACGGTTGCGAAGTTCCATGGGGGTCATGTAAAATTACTAAAATATATTAGTTGATAGACTCGAGCTTTTCTTGGTGAAAATCCATTATCACTAATGAAATAAAAACACTAAACTTTTTTTAACGTTTTCACATGTATTACGTCAACATGACGATCGTTTCGCTAAAACATTAGCTTCATCAGATGAGCGCTAATTTGATGAAGCTAATGTTTTAGCGAACGATCGTCATGTTGATGTAATATATGTGAAAACGTTAAAAACAGTTTAGTGTTTTTATTTCATTAGTAAAATATATTAACACCTTGAGGTGCGTATAAGCTTGGCGAACCGAACGTGTAATGTAACAACGGTCTTGCGAACACGATACGAATGGCTATTTCGGAGCGCGCTGCGACTCACCACTTGTCGGTTTTTGCGACGAACACAAAGGGTTTCGAAGTGCGTAGTGGGACGGCATTCGTGGTGTTTTAATGATGTTTTTGCTGCTTCCATGTGGCAACCAGAGGAAACATGTAAAAAAAAGTTTATTATTACAGTTTTACTATATAAGTTGATTATCATCAAATTTTTATATTGGCCGTTACTGTGCTGGAACTTCAAAACTCCTAGTAGATCGTAGAGGCTTTCGTTTTTTTTTTTTAATATTTGCGATAATTAATATGGCACTACTGTCTAAAACCAAAGCTTCAGCTTTTGGTCTGTTACCATCGGATAGACTAAACAGTTCACCTCGCTTGCTCGCGGCGTGTTCGTCACATCCCACGGTTTGTAAGATGTTCGTGGCAATCGTGACGTGATCGCGGGAGACAAATTTCAACGCACATTGCATTGCATGTTACATTACATGTTCGGTTCGCCAAGCTTATACGCACCTTTAGGTTTCATAAAATGACAACAGAAACATTTTCATCATAGCAAGTTTATACTTAACTATCTAACTAACTTAACTTTTAGAAACTATCACTATAGTTTAAAGTGAATTATTTTTTGTTTGCATACTTATACACGCTGGCAAAGGAGGTGGGTAGATAAGGCTTATTTTTGGCTACAAAAATATTTTTATTTTCTTTAATGTCTTGACATTTGATAAAATTTAGGATCGAAAAATGATTGTTTTTTGTCTGGAGACTGTTTTAATAAGTTGTACGAGATCTGAAACGTAGGCTATTTAGCAAATTTTAGTATATTTCGATATTTCTTAATAAATTTCTTTTCGATAAGATATTTATATATTTTGTTTGTTTTGCAGATTTGACAATACTGGTATTAGGTAGTGGAAGTCAAGATGAATACAGTTCAATAGTAGCTACTCCAAACAAAGATGTCATTATATTAAGCGAAACAACGAGCGAGGAACAATTGAAGCAAATAGGCCAAGACCTCGTTGAGAGGGTTAGAAATGGTTAGAACATTACCCTATATTCTTTTCTAATTCAGATCTAGTGCTTATGCCTTTTATAAATAAAAGTGTTACTTATTTTGTTAATACATTTTTCTTATATTAATATGCTTGATTTTCTGTTTTTAGTGCCAAGAGCTGTCGTAAATCCATCTTGTGGCCCTGAATTTAGCGGTTCCTCAAGCACCTTTAGCCTGAATGACTATGTAGAACCACGCGGTGTAAACTATTACCGCATTTCACCACATTACTTTTACTCCGGTGGAAGTCCAAGAAATCTAAAAATCATAGAAAATAACTATGGAAGTATCGATGTTTGCATATCGAGAGATCAAAGTAGACCAAGTAACCAAACCAGTGAATGTGAAACATTAAGATCAGCAGTTAAGACTGTTGACATCTCGGGTTATTGTGGTAGCAGCGTGACAGATTGCTTGCCAATCTACATTTCGATTACAGGAAATGCAACACAAACTAGGTGCAAAGGTAATTTCTCTATTTCTTTCTACACACACTGGTTTTAAAGGAGTGGATTTTTTTTTTTTAAGGAAAAGTAAACTAAGTTAGCTAATTACAGCCTGCTTTGCAAAGCTGCGAGTTGTGCACCGCACACCATCGTCTATTTTAGGGCGCGGGGGCGGCGGGTGGTCGGCTAAACGGGCCATGGGTTTTTTAATATGATTCGGTCAGAGCAATGTCATATCATTTTTTATGTAGTTGAATTTTAAATTACCATTAGTTGGAAGTAAATATGCGCAAGGCCGTTCCTGACGGGGGTGCAACAGGTGCAGTCGCACGAGGCGGCATAATTTAGGGGGTGACATTTTAGCCTACTAACCCACATGTGTTTGTTACACTCACATGGAATACTATAAATGCAGTTTTTTTAATGTAGCTCATGGTTTTTCGGTTTTATCTTTGTCAGAATAGATCTTAAATTGTCGTTCATTTGAAATACCTTCCCAATATCAAATCTATCGCCTATACTATCGCGTAAATTTTCGGATAATCCGTGTACATAAGGAATTATCTAATTGTTATTTTCAATATTTGTGAAGGTTTTATTAACAAAGACTTCGGTGTATTGATTATTTATACGGACCTCTTTGATAAACCTTTTTTCATTTTTTAATATTTCATCATTAGAAGAAACGAGTTTGGCCTTATCATATCAGAGCTGGAACGAATCCTCTGAAAATGGATTCGAATCACTAATCCGAATCATCGAAAATGAATCGAACCACGGACACCAAGTTCGGATCTTTTTGGTATAAAAAAATGATTCGAATCGCAGGATTCGAATTTTTTTCTCGGATCACGGATCCGAATCTTCAGGTTAACTTCAGAATTGTTGTTACAGTTCTAGTTATTATTTTCTATTTTAATATTATGGCGATTAGACTAATGCTTTGCTTAATTATGCAATATGTAAGTGATTGATTGATTAAATTGCACTTTATTATAGCATAAAATCTACACTACACAAAATGAAATAAATGAAAACAGTGCTAATAATAATCTAATAAAAAATTGTATTTTTTGTTTGCTTTTGACAGGATCAAAATTTCAGTTTTCGCCAATTGAAGAGCTTCTTCGGGGGTCGTCTATGATTGTGGCAAATAAAACTAGCCCGTATGCCGATAGTGTAAAAAGAAGGGATTCCGTAGTTCGGCCAGACCCTTCTACGGCTTAGGTTGCCATAACTTTGAACCGCCTGTGAAACAAATGTCTTATTCCATTTGCATGTCAATTGTCCGAACCACAGGAAAGGTTTCATCTTGTCAACAAAAGATTCGAATACGAATTCTTTTTCATTTGCCTTACGAATCCGAATCACGAATCCTTTTAAATGAAAGTATTCGAATACTGCTTTCGAATACTCAAACAGGATTCGAATAAGGTGTGATTCGAATCCTACCTCTGTATCATACAAACATTTTATAACATCCCTCTTAACATACGTGGACTAATTTGAATTAAAATTTAAATATCTGTTGGCACGTGTTAATTTTCTATAAACACTTGTTTTAATTGTACCATTTACTCTTTTAATTAAATCATCTAGAAATGGTAATTCATTTCTAGTTTCCTTTTCTAATAGTTATTTATACACCAAGTGCGTAATCTAGATTATAACGCCCGGAGGGTAACATGATGCAGCTCGAGGGTCTTTGGCCCGAGGGATGCATGTTATGGGTTTGAGAGATGGGCGTTAGGTTACCAGATTTACACAGAAATGTGCCATTTTAGTTTCCAAAGCCCACTAATCTATTATCTATTAGCCGCATGTTTCTAAAAGCGTGGTTGCATTGTATTTTGGCTGAAATCTCAAATATTTCTGAGCGGATTTTCAAAATTTTGGTATCATTAGATTCGTATGAAAATGAGGTATTTAAAAATGTTGGTGAACCATTAAATTCCCATTTAAAGAAACCGAGTTAGTGGGTAAAAATCACATTTAAAAATTTTAAACGCATCTAGAGAATTAAGTAATGCAATCATATTGCTCTTTTTATTTTTATAGTAACGTAGCACACAAACTAAAATATATTTTGAGCACCACAGCACTCTGGATTCAGAAATAGATTTTTTAATAAAATTTTTAATGTTTATCAAAAAGTAACCAAAATGGATGTATTGTATTCAAAATTTCCTCTAGATTCCAAAAATGTAAAAATATATAGGGTGTTCCATTTAAAAATCGAAAGTTGTGGGCATTTCTGGTCAAACCGGATGTGCACCAAACTTGATTTTTGAAAAGATGGCATTTTAGTCCTGTAATAAGGCCTCCAAATTTCAATTTTCTATTCCAAATATTTTAGGAAATATCGGGGCGAGCGCAATTCGTGAAAGTTTCTAGAATGATCTCTCTCTCCTGTTGCTACAGATACTGGCATTATCGGTAAAATTATTAAGGCTGTTAAAGGAAATTGTCATATGCAATACTGACTACACTTTTATTTCATTATAGTTATACACGCATATTCAGGGCCGTGCCTGGGTCTTTTGCCGCCCCGTGCAAAAAGAAATTTTGCCACTCCATAAATTATGTAGTGTAATTTTCCAACTAATTTTTTTATGTAAATAGTACAGTCTATTTTAAATATTGTCTAAATGTTATTTGTGGCATTTTCTTAATTCTTCTACTTTTCTCTTTGGGACTTCCTGCCACATCGACTTTAACTTCTAACTGCCGTACAAGAAGTCTATAAATTAATACAATTAACCAGTATAATAATAATAATAATAATAATAATAATAATAATAATAATAATAATAATAATAATAATAATAATAATAGCCTCATGCGGTTGGCTGGGGCGTGCTGAACTCTTCGCGGAGACGGAAGGCTTCATGTTTGCTATCCAGGATCAGGTTATTGCCACCAAAAACTATGTCAAGTACATCATGAGGGCCAATGTTGAGGATGATTTGTGTAGGAGATGTCGTCAGCAGCCCGAAACTATTCATCATATCACGGGCGCCTGCCAGATGTTAGCTGCCACCGAATACCTCACGCGGCATAACCAAGTTGCCAGAATTGTACATCAAGGGTTGGCACGGCGACATGACTTATTAAAAGAAGAAGTGCCTTACTATCAGTACACACCCAGTGCAGTCTTGGAAACTGACACCCACAAGCTCTACTGGGACCGTTCTGTATTGACGGATCGAACAGTCGTCCACAACAGGCCTGATATTATCTTGATAGACAAAGTCAAAAAGGAGGTTTGCCTGATCGATGTAGGAATTCCGAACGACCATAACATTCAGAACTATTTTGCTGAAAAAGAAGGCAAATATCAGCGGCTTGGGCAAGAGATCCAGCAAATATAGCATCAAGAAAGGGTGACTGTAATTCCATTAATAATATCTACCACCGGAGTAATCCCCAAAACTCTTGTTGCCAATTTAACAAAGCTTGAAATTGCCGACAAGATTGCAGCCATCCAGAAAGCAGTGATCTTGTCGACTACTACAATAGTCCGTTCATTTCTAAATTCATCCCTGTAATCACAAGTATCTTGCTGCGGCCGATACTTGCTTGTGCGCCCACTACTAGTGGAGATCTCATTCATAATAATAATAATAATAATAATAAACGGCTTTATTCAAAGAGTGTAGATGTACATTTACAAGTACATTACAAATAGCAATTTACAAGGCGAAGTTTATTCTTACACTTAACCTTATAAATCACTTACCTAACTAATTTAAGTATATTACTGTAAGTCAGTCAAATTAAATCCAAAAAAGCGTTTTGAGGAATTAATTTCCAGTAAGCTGGACATCGTTTTATTTCCTTCATTTAGTCCTAAATGCGTGTAATCTGAGTCTGCACCATTCCAGGAGGTGAGCATAACTTTTGGGAGCCAAGAAACCACGAAATTTTTGCACTTTTTTTAGTTTTGTCTTGTAGCTCGAAAACGGTGCGTCGGGCGGAAAATGTCATCCCATTCAATATTAAAGAGGGTTAAATTCTGCGTCGAATGAATATATAAAACTTCAAATTCGGTTCAGTAGTATAGCCGAAATCAAAAGTTAGAAGCCGGGAAAATTTCTCATTTCGGTGCAAACTTACGTTTTGCGACTTTCCAGGACCACATATCTTTGAAACAGATACTCCTATTAAAAAATCAAACGTTGTAGAGAATAAAATTTCACGCTATATAGACACCGCAATTTTCAAATTCAGCCATTTTCAAACTAAATTTGGCATCAATTCAAAATCGTTTTTTCCGAAGTTTTGAGTCATTTTAAGTCACTTAAGCCAAGAAAAAATGTTTAGAACTTTTTCACCAAAACAACACTTTCCATTGCTTTACAATGTGGAGATAATATACATACTCTGAGTAGAGATTCGAGGTAGTACGAATGAAAAACATTTTTAATTTTAACAAAGTTGTATATTGGCATTAAATCTTTAATTGATAAGTATTATTGATATTAATTAATTAATAAGTAATTAATCATAGTTGTTAATCATTTAGGTGCAATAAAGTAACCAAAAACATTTAAAATTGACATGACATTGATACAATATGAATAAAATATGTTATAGAAATCAATAGACATGCAGCACAGAATGAAGCAGCATTCATGTTTGCCTTTTCTTAGATGTCGATGGCCCTTCATCTACGAAGCTCTCAAGCTGCGGTGGCATGTCGAGGTCCTCTTCATCGGTGTCATCTTCAAAAGCAATATTCTCACCTAGTTTTGCTTCTACGGCGACCGGCATGTAGGACACACCCTCATCTTCGAACAATGCTGAATTCGAGCATGACTGGGCGTGGCAGTTGAGGAAAATTGTTGAACATTTTATGCCTACTTTCCAGCAGCTGCACTTCCCTGTACACTCCTTCGTACATCCGCAGAACACTGTGTTGAGGATTTCAGCTGGAGCTGAATCCTTGGAGTTCATGGTGGGGAGCGGACCAAGGTTCATCCTCCTCCAACCCCAGCTGAGAGGATTCTTTGGTCTATCATACCAGCCCTGGATTTGGAGGTAGACCCGCAGAATATGTTGGGCGGCGGCTGCATTTGTTGAGGATAGAGAGGCTAGATTGAAAGTTTGCTTTATGAGGCGGATTTTGTCCAAGGAGGTCTCATGGGCCTTAAAGAAGAAGAAGTCTTGAAAAGTCGCAAGACGTAAGTTTGCACCCAAATGACGAATTCTCCCGGTTTCTTTTCATCTATACCACTGAACCGAATTTAAAGTTTTAGATGTTCATTCGACGCAGAATTTAACCCTCTAATATTGAATGGGATGACATTTTCCGGGCCGTTTTCGAGCTACAAGCAATAATTGAAGAAAGTGCAAAAATTTCGCCGTATTTTGGCTCCCAAAAGTTATGCTCAACTCCTAGGATGGTGCAAACTCAAATTACACGTATTTAGGACCAAACGAAGGCATTAAAATGATTTCCAGCTTACTGGAAATTAATTCCTCGATAAATTCTAATTTGACTGGCCTACTGGGAAAGATGACTAAATTTAATGTAAATACCATAATGAACCTTTTAACTTTGTGTATCAAAACAAGTTATTCTTGTTGAAAATTAATTTCATTCAACCCAATTCGGCAATGGGCATATGTTTATGGAGGATTTTGAAGTTTCTACCAACATAACATCTCGTGGATATGTACATCCATAGCATATACATTAGATGCTGGAATTTGAATATGTGTTTTTAAATATACATATAATATGAAATGTATCCATCAGTGTAATATACATTGTATATTACTGGAGGTATATACATAATAATTTATACATAATATGCCCATTTAGGTATAATTAAATTATACACGTACTCGAATTATATCTCATTATCTGATGCGCATGAGCTACTAATTTATGGCATAGTGAGTCCGCGCACCACGCATCATTGGTTAAGGATTTTAGTTCGCAACAGCCTGCAGCCATTAAGCTCTATAGTGTTGTGTGCATAGTGTTTTTGTCTGATGGAAGTTAACTATTTCTTATTCTCTGGATTTTATATTTGCTTATTGCTATATTGTAGGAGTATATTTATTATAATGCAATTCTTTAGATTTGTAAATATACTCTTTTAGGGTTAGAAAATTTGCAAGTTTCATATTTAATTGATTGTGGCAGAGATGATTAAAACTGTTGTTTTAATCATCTCCTGATGATGCCAACATGACAGGCGCAACACGCGTCGAGTGCAGAGTTCAATAAGTGTTTTGACATCCGTGAAAACTGCTTCAGAGATATATATTGCATATTCATAAAATATGCGATTGTATATATGATGTGTGTTTCATATCCAGTGAATATACATTGCATGTATTTATGTACATTCACTAGATATGAAATAGATATGGAAGTCGGCGACAAACGTATATTCCAGAAATGTTAATTCCACATCCTTAGATGTACATTAGATATACTGTCTCCATCTTGTGGACATACATATCCATAGATTGAATATACGGTGTATGTACATTGCATATCATTTTGTTATGTGGGTAGTTAGACATGTTCAAAATTGCACATACCTTATGCACCCTTATCAGGTGGAGATATGTAGAAGATATTTTTGCAATTTGGTCTCATGGTATTGAGTTACTAGACAATTTTTTAGAAAATTTAAATAATAAAGAACCAGTTAAATTTACTTTATTTTTAACCTGCATATTATTTGTTTATTATACCTTGGATACGGTTACCATAATGAGGATCATAATAACCATGGGCATAATGAGCGGGCTTTATGGCTATAACGCCCTATTATATGAGAAACAAAGAAAGAATGTATGTTTCATATTCCTTATCTTACAATGGTTTGGATTTGGCCGGTAATACATTTTCTGTGGCTTTCCCACATTGTTTCGGATATATTGTGGTATTTCCATATGAATTTTCCTTTTATTTTGTTAAACGTATTATAGACTACTTAGTAAAACGGGCAAAAAGAAAAGGCTAGCAGCATTGAACTAGGTTAATAAAAATGAAAGAACACAACATACTGACAGATACAATTAATAAACGTCAAAGTATCAACAAATGTCATTCACTGCTAAAAAAATGTATTTAAAAATTGAAAAGTCCATTTTTCATTATTGCATTGTTTCCGATATTTTGTGGTATTTCCATATTAATTTTCCTTTTATTTTGTTAAACGTATTATTATTTACGTACAAAGCAAAGCAACATTAACAAATGTCAAAACATTAACAACTGTCATAGACTACTTAGTAAAAAGGACAAAAAGAAAAAGCTAGCAGCATTGAACTAGGTTACTAAATTTGAAAGAACACAGCATACTGACAGATACAATTAATAAACGTCAAAGTATCAACAAATATCATAGACTACTGAAAAAATGTATTTAAAAAATTAAAAATTGAAAAGTCCATTTTTCATTAAAAAATATATTTCTCGTGAAAAATAAAATATTTTATGCAACACGAGCGATATTAGATTATAACACCCATCCCTCAGCCCATAACATGCATCCCTCGGGCCGAAGGCCCTCGGGTTGCATCATGTTACCCTTCGGGCGCTATAATCTCTATAACGCACTTGGTGCATAAATAACTATTAGAAAGGGAAACTAGAAATGAATTACCATTTCTAGATGATTTAATTAAAAAAGTAAATGGTACAATTAAAACAAGTGTTTATAAAAAATGAACACGTACCAACATATATTTAAATTTTAATTCAAATTAGTCTACGCATGTTAAGAGGGATGTTATAAAATGTTTGTATGACACAGAGGTAGGATTGGAATCACTCCGTATTCGAATCCTGTTTGAGTATTCGAAAGCAGTATTCGAATAATTCCATTTAAAAGGATTCGTGATTCGGATTCGTAAGGCAAATGAAGGAGAATTCGTATTCGAAACCTTTTGTTGACGAAATGAATAATTTCCTGTGGATGGGACAATTGACTATAGCTACGAAATGCCGTGAATCCCTTTCTTTTACATCGGCATGCGGGCTAGTTTCATTCGCCACTATCATAGACGATTCCCGAAGAAACTCTTCAATTGACGAAAATTGAAATTTTGATCTTGTTAAAAGCAAACAAAAAATACAATTTTTTATTAGATTATTGTTAACACTGTTTTTATTTATTTAATTTTGTGTAGTGTAGGCTTTATGCTATAATAAAGCGCAATTTATTCAATTTGTTTTCTTTAATCAATCAATCACTTACATATTGCATAATTAAGCGAATCATTCATCTAATCACCATAATATTAAAACAGAAAATAATAACTAGAACTGTAACAATAATTCTGAAGTTAACCTGAATGTTCGGATCCGAGATCCGAGAAAAAAAATTTGAATCCTGCGATTCCAATCATTTTTTTATACCAAAAGGATCCGAACTTGGTGTCCGTGATTCGATTCATTTTCGATGATTCGGATTAGTGATTCGAATATATTTTCAGAGGATTCGTTCCATCTCTGATATGATAGGGCCAAAATCGTTTCTTCTAATGATGAAATGAAATATTAAAAAATGAGAAAAGGTTTATCAAAGAGATGCTTATAAATAATCAATACCCCGAAGTCTTTGTTGATAAAACCTTCACAAACATTGAAAATAACAATTAGATACGACAGAAAAATGAAAAACGTTACACAGCGTTAATTCCTTATATACACGGATTATCCGAGAAGTTACGCGATAGTATAGGCGATAGATTTGATATTGGGACGGTGTTTCAAACGAACGACACATAAGATCTACTCTGCCAAAGAGGTCCTTATAAATAATCAATACCCCGAAGTCTTTGTTGATAAAACCTTCACAAACATTGAAAATAACAATTAGATACGACAGAAAAATGAAAAACGTTACACAGCGTTAATTCCTTATGTACACGGATTATCCGAAAAGTTACGTGATAGTATAATCGATAGATTTGATATTGAGACGGTATTTCAAACTTACGACACTTTAAGATCTATTCTGACAAAGATAAAACCGAAAAACCATGAGAAAAATTCAAAAAACTGCCTTTACAGTATTCCATGTGAGTGTAACAAACAAATATGGGTAAGTAGGCTAAAATGCCACCCCCTAAATTATGCCTCCCCATGCGACTGTACCGGTTGCACCCCCGTCAGGAACGGCCTTGCGCATATTTATTTCCAACTAATGGTAATTTAAAATTTAGCTATATAAAAATTAATATAACATTGCTCTGACCGAATCAAGAATTGTCGAAAAAGTTGATTTTATGAGGTATCAGAATGTAGGTAATTGATTGCTGAAATAAATGTAAAAGAATAATGGTGGAGAACACTCTGTAGAAATAGGCTGAATTGAGTGTTCCATTTAAAAAGTTCAAGTATTAACTTACCATCGCTATCTGAAACACCCTGCAGATCTAAAAATAATTTTAAAATATGCAACTTTTAATCTCTCACAATGTTTACTTAAAAGATCTATTCATATTTAATTAATTATTTTTTAAATTGGAGGCGGCATTTTAGATTTTCCACACCAATGCGCAGCGGCCAAATCTCTAGAGACGGCCTGGGCAAAATTACGAGGATGATTTTTTCTCAATAATGTGTGATATATGTGTTCTCCACGAGCCGTTATGAGTCATCCTTCTTCGTATATTTACAATGACGTTATCGATGATTTCTTGCAGCAGATTGTCCCATATTTCGATAAGAGTATCTCTCGCATCATCTGTGTTTTGGACAACTGGAATCTTTGACCTAAATCACCTGCCCAGAAGTCACATGTTCCATACATATTCAACTGTATTCAAGTCCGGGGAACATATAGGTCAAATCATTGTCGTCAGTCAGTTGCGCAACGAGCGGTGTAACCTATCTGCAGTTAGAATGCCGCTATCAATCATCACTAAGCACATGCCACCCCACACCATAATTGAGCCTCCACTGAAAGAGACTGTAGGTGTAACTTCAATTGTTCATTTTGTTCTCCGGGACGTCGATACACTGCCATTAATAGAATTTACGCATAAACTGCTTTCATCCAAGAACAAAAAAACCTCACTGATCATCATTCAAATTTTAGTGTTCTTGAGCAAAGTCTAGCCGTGTTATTCGATGACGTCTCTGGAGTTTTAGGTCTTTTTTACTTATACGACCTACGACTTCTCACCAACTTCTTTGAGTCTTCTTCTAACACTACGCTCAGTTATTCTGATTCCACTTACTTCTTTTAGTTCGTTTCTTGTTTGAATTGCCATTCGACGCTTATTTCAGAGTGTTTGCAACCTTACAAATCGATCATCTACAGTCGTGGTTGAAAGTTTTCTGCCTTGACATTGCTGCAGCCCTAGCGATGTCTGTCGGTGCTAATCACCCATTGTGGACTGTTTCACAAAATCAAACAAAAAACACGTATGAAATCATAACGAACTTTAATGCAGAGAATATACGAGTTTCAACTGTAATGCAACAGCCAACGGATTATTTTACACCAGAACATCGAGTTTGACATTGACTAACTTGAACTTGTGCAAAGTAAACAAAAATGGTAGTAAAAAATTCATGAGTGTCCAAGTGTCCAAGTCTTGAAATTTGTTAGAAGAAAAATGTGTAGAAAAAAATACCAATTTGTCTCCGTTGCTTTGTATATGAAATCATCAAAGTAACCAAATTCTATTTTTTAAAACTGGTGTTTGATTATAGAAATGATTACCTACACAATCAAAACTTCTTAAGTAACAGAATCATGAGAGATATTCACCTCTAAACAAGTCGGAGGCGGATGATTTTAAAAAAATTAGTTCTTTGGATGGTAAGCAATAACATCACGCAAAGTTTGTATGATTTCCAGACCGGCAACATAAAAAAAAAATCAAAAACTTTGTTTTTCCGGTATTTTCCCAAAATTTCGAAAATGAGTCAAGGCAGAAGAAAATTAAAATATTTTTAGAAAGACCATACATTTTCACACAAAGAATGTATCTACAAAAATTTCGTCTAATGCCACCGATGTTTCATAAAAAAATAGTGAAGTGGAGATATTGGATGCAGCATGGTGTACTTTGCCCGTGCCCGAAGGTGCGTTTTGAATACTAGCGCGTGAAAAACTCTGCGTAGACAAACAAAATTTGCACAAATTAAGAAACTAAAAAATCGTTTTAAAATTAGAAGTCTTATGCATGTATTTGTACATTAATATAAGGCTAATAGATAGAAAGCAAATCATCAATATATATATATTATATTTCGAAAATGGCCTCATTTTTGTATATTGTATGATAATCGGTAGGAAATGTTCGAACTTTTTTTGGTCTACGGGAAACTTTCGAGAAATGTGTCAGTTTGATTCTCATTAACTTACGTTTGCTTAAGTTAATGTAATTTAAATAAACACTACTTCTGAAATTATTTTAATTTCGTAATTTTAGAATTTGTGGAACAAATACATATATTTTACATGTTATCGGAACTCAGAGAAATAATTACTTAAATGCATAAAACAAATTCAGTTATATAGTAAAAGATACCAGCTCTTCAAATATTAAAAAAAGTACTTCTACATGTTTTCCTAAATACCAATATTTACAGTCTTAGAAATGTAGTTCGCTACGAAATACAGGGTGTAATCAGTTTCATGTCATTAAAAAAAACTGGCAATGGGGACCGACTAGACAAACAAAAAACCTGTATGACTTTTCCTTCTAGGGGCACTTTGAAAAACACTGATCTAGGTTAACATATTTAATATTATAGTAGACAACTATTGAGAACCACTGCTTTTCTTGGTCGATGGACTTGTACTTCCCAATTATACAACTTTTAAATTGTCATAAAAAAGTGCTCGCCGGCACACGCGGTGTCAAAGGATCATCGACCGCCTTTGATGTACTGCCTCAACTGAACTGGGGCAAGTATAAAGAGGTAAATAATTCGTTCTCTCTTCGTGCACAATTGCAAGCAAATAATGGCCATAGAGGATTAAACAGAGCATTTCTTTACATGTGTGTTTTTTAATTTGGAACAAAATATTGGATTGTTTATAATTTAGAAAATTTAAATGTGGTTTATTAACATTTGTAACATAAATGAGTGTCCTGGGTTAAAAGGTTACTATACCTACCTGAATGATTCAAAATCTCTGCATCTTTATCAATACACAGTTCGGTACGTCGAATTAAGTACATACGCACTTCGTTCAACACTAAACACTAAACTATCAACTAACGTTGTCAATCAAGAAAAATGAAATAAAAACTTGGTACAAAAGCCAAAAAGGAATACAAAAGAACGAACAAGTAAGTTGTGTCTGTACGTAATCAAGAATTTGACAACTTGAACGGTAAGTCAATAAAATAAATCTTAACTATAAATACGCAATGACGCCAAATTCAAAAATACCAAAAACAACGAACGGCGGGTTGGACGTGTGTACATAACGAAACACCGACAGTAACTAAAATATTGCACAAGGGAGAGTTAGAGTATAGTTTTCTTCAGATCAGATCTAGATCTACCTCAATATTCCAGCAGTTCTCAAACATTTTTATTGAAAATTTGCGAAATTTTTGTTTATTTTTTTTCTCCAAAACTATAAGCTTTAGACCCCATGTTATATAAGGTTTTTTTGTTTGTCTTGTCGTTCCCTACCACCAGTTTTTTTTTATGACATGAAACTAATTACACCCAGTATAATATAAATTCCGACACTTACAGAATAAGTAGACAAGAGTATCACGTATACATAATATAGTGGAGAGGCACATTTGTCTACCTGTATATAATATAAAGCACTGTATTCAGGTATAGTTGTCCTCATATTTCCAATGCACACAAAAAATGCAGTAACTACAAAGCTGACAGGCGGCATCTTTACCGATTCAATGATACCGCCGCGCGGACTCCTTTGACGGCAATTTTTTATGTGCATTAAAAATATGAAGACGACTAATTAATAATCATTACTTTCCATTATTTCCTCTAACAAATATTGTTTAATAATGCAATTTTCATAATATATTTCGTATCTTAGACAATATTTTGCAAATATAGCACGACGCAGATTCGCACCTCGCTTGCTCCACGACTTCTAATACAATAATTGCTTACGGAAATCCTGTAATATTAATGAAACATTTTGTAGATATTTCTTGCTTAAAATTATATGTTCTTTATGAAAATATTTTTTATTTTCCTATACATCTACTCATGTTAAAAATGTTGAAAAATACCGGGAAAAAAGTTTTTGATTTTTCTTTTAAGTTGCCAGTCTGAAAATCATGCAAACTTTGGATGATCTTATTAAACATACTTCAGAGAACTCATAAAAAAATTAATAATCTGACTTCAGACATGTTTGAGATTTATAGACAAAATTGGCTTACATCACCTGGGCAAAAGGGCCATTTAACAAATATGTCCGCAAGAATGGGCTATTTTAGACCCCCTTCCCCTTACACGAACGTTCGTTCCCACCCCCCACCCTACTACATACGGGTGTAATCAGTTTCATGTCATTAAAAAAAAACTGGTAATGGAGACCGACTAGACAAACAAAAAACCTTTATGACTTTTCCCTCTAGGGGCACTTTGAAAAACACTGATCTAGGTTAACATATTTAATATTATGGTAGACAACTATTGAGAACCACTGCTTCTCTTGGTCGATGGACTTGTACTTTCCAATTATACAACTTTTAAATTGTCATAAAAAGTGCTGGCCGGCACACGCGGTGTCAAAGGATCATCGACCGCCTCAACTGAACTGGGGCAAGTATAAAGAGGTAAATAATTCGTTCTTTCTTCGTGCACAATTGCAAGCAAATAATGGCCATAGAGGATTAAACAGAGAATTTCTTTACATGCGTGTTTTTTAAATTGGAATAAAATATTGCATTGTTTATAATTTAGAAAATTTAAATGTAGTTTATTAACATTTGTAACGTAAATGAGTGTCCTGGGTTAAAAGCTTACTACCTACCTAAATGATTCAAAATCTCTGCATCTGTATCAATACACGGTTCGGTACGTCGAATTAAGTACATACGCACTTCGTTCAACACTAAACACTAAACTATCAACCAACGTTGTCAATAAAGAAAAATAAAATAAAAACTTCGTACAAAAGCCAAAAAGGAATACAAAAAGAACGAACAAGTAAGTTGTGTCTGTACGTAATCAAGAATTTGACAACTTGAACGGTAAGTCAATAAAATATATCTTAACTATAAATACACAATGACGCGAAATTCAAAAATAACAAAAACAACGAACGGCGGGTTGGACGTATGTACATAACGAAACACCGACATGACAGTAAACTAAAATATTGCACAAGGGAGAGTTAGAGTATAGTTTTGTTCAGATCAGATCTAGATCTAAACCTACCTCAATATTCCAGCAATTCTCAAAAAAAATTATTGAAAATTTGCGAAATTTTTGTTTATTTTTTTTTCTCCAAAACTATGAGCTTTAAACCCCATGTTATGTAAGGTTTTTTTGTTTGTCTTGTCGTTCCCTACCACCAGTTTTTTTAATGACATGAAACTAATTACACCCTTTATAAGGTCAAAAATATTATACTTATAAAATATTCAGCTCATTTATTGAGAACGTTCACTTTTTGTGGATTTGTGGATCCCTCCCCCAATCGTTTACTTTATCACATTTTCGGTGATCTTCCCCCTTAAAATTGAAGGTATTTGTTTAATGGTCCCTTATCAAATAACCATAACACGGTAGTAATGTGTTCTTTTTTTCAGATTACTTTTGTCGCTACCCAGATGACGTAAAGTACACTATCTCCTTGGAAAATGTTGGTTGTACTGGCGGTGCCATTCGCATTGCATCTAATTTTTTTATAATAGTTTTGTTATTCTTATTTTTAGGTTTTTAAGGTATTAATTTATTGTTTTACAAACGTTACGTTGTTAGACATTTCGCGAAATTCTAAATTAAAAAAATCTTTTTTATCACTCAGTTGGGTTGCAGTATAAGTATTTTTCGCGATTAAAATCACAAACATTTTATACGATATCCAACAAAAATTTACATTTTACATAACAGGGTTCTATATGACAATTTGTACTACTTACATGTAGTATTTATTACTGCTACTGCAAGGTACGAATATAGAGATGTATCAGGAATTCCAAAACTGGATAATTTGGTGGTATGTGTGGTTGTTAGTCCGTTGTGGATGCATTATAAATTATAAGTCTAGCATAAAACAGTGTCGTCTTTTTTGTGCTCTTCCAGGAGGTAAAGATTTCTCCTATATATCTTGCATAGAAATCAGTTAAGCCATATAGAGCCTTTTGTTATTTTTTTTTAATGGATCGAAGAAAAATAGGATTTTTTGCCACACATCTAGAATATTGCCAGTATTAAGAATAGTTATTATAATATGACAAATTTTCTACAGTCTTATATAAATATGTACGTATGAATAAATTATGATACACAAATATGTTCAGAAATATTCATTCACTTCCTTTTCGGGACAGCGATGCCCCAAGTAGAACATAGTATTGCCTGGAAGCCGTACCGACATTGAATCAATATAGATACATTGAAACTTTAAAAAAGATGTTGGACCGATATCGATAAATATCGATATTAAAATAATGGTATTTCTATATTGGCAATATATGTTTTCTATTCATGTAAATCAAGATATGCATAAACAATATTAATAAATATCTATAAACATTAATTTGACAATACTGTAATTTTAATATTGGTCTTATGTTGAGAATGTTCTTTCTAAACTATATTGTATAAGAAATGTTCATCCGTATAAATAAATATTGTTTTTCTAATATTGAACAGCCTATATTTACATATTGTTATTTCACATTAATTATCAATATTGTACGTACCTCAAATATTAATTCATAATGACAAATATGGGTACTAAAATATTAGAAAAATCACATTTATGCGTTGTTGACGAAATATCTGTTAAATTATATTGTTTAATATTTTTCAATACAAATTAATATTGACTTTACAATACTGTAAAGTATGCAATTATCGCCTCGTTGTTATAATATTGTTTGACAATATTGTATAATGAATGTAGATTATTAATGACTAATATTTCTTTTAAAATATTGTATAATTCAAATTTGTTCCATGTTGGCCAACTCACTGCAAAATCATATTGTCAAGGCGAAATTTTTCAATGCAATTAAACATTGGCTTTGCAATATTGAAAATTCTACAATTATTTCACGTTGTTATTACGTTTCTTTGGCAATATTGTGTATTAAATATCTATTGATAATGGTAAATGTTGACTTGAAAATATTGGAAAATTCATATTTGTTCCATGTTGGCCAACTATGTCTAAATTCATATTGTTCAGGGCGTTGTGCCCCAATGCAGTTAAACGCTGATTTTGCAATATTGAAAACTCTATATTTACTTCAGGTTGTTATTATATTTTTTGTCAATATCGGACAATACATAAATACTGATAAAAAAAATTTGCTCATATTGGCCAACTTCCTGTAAAACCATATTGTCCAAGGCGATATCTTCCAACATAAAATGACAATGTTTTTGCAATATTGAAGACTACATGTACTTCATGTTATTATTATATTTTTTGTTAATATTGGACAATACATATCTATTAATAAAGACAAATATTGGTATAAAAATATTGGAAAAATCCACATTTTATTATAATATAATATAAAGCCATATTGTCCAAGAGTATATTTTCCAACATAAAAAACATTATTTTTGCAATATTGAAAACTCTACATTTACTTCATCTTGTTGTTGCAGTTTTTGGCAATATTGCATAACAAATATCAATTGACAATGACAAATATTGATTTTAAAATGTTGAAAAATCCACATTTGTCTCATATTGGCCAACTCTCTGTAAAATCATATTGTCTGGGATGATATTTTCCAACACAAATAGTCATTATATTTGCAATATTAAAAACTCTATATTTACTTCATGTTGTTATTACAATTTTTGGCAATATTGGATAAAAATCATTTATTGGTAATGACATATATTGATTTTAATATGTTGCTTATTTTCGTTTTTTTGTCTTTGTCAAGTTCAAGGTTAATACAACATGAGATGTATTAGAACAGAATAATTTGCATCGACACATGATAGTGTTAAGGTGGCCATTCCCTAGAAAGAGACATCCGATAGGGATATATCTATTATTTTTGCTCATAACTTTTATATCTTAGTACATATATTTAAAAAAAAACTATAAGAGTACCTAAGTAAAACTATAACAAGACTATTACTATGAATTTCCACTCAATAATTTCAGTGGTTTGCAAAATAGCTAGATTTAAAACTACGAAATAGGGAGATTGACATAATTCTTAAATTTAAATCTAGCTATTTTGCAAACCGCTGAAATTATTGACTGAAAATTCATAGTAACAGTCTTGTTATGGTTCTACTTAGGTACTCTTATAATTTTAATAAATATACGTACTAAGAAAAAAAAGTTATGGCCAAAATAAATAAATATTTCCCTACTGGAGGTCTCTTTCTAGGGAATGGCCACCTTAAACAGTTGCATGTTTTTATGTTCTGTGTTTTTTGAAGAGGTGGATCCAACAAGTGTAAATTTTATCAAAGCAGGTAAGTTAATAACATTTACATATCTTATTTATCATTAATATATGTTATTATAAAACATATATTTCATTTACATCATTTATAAGTAACGTCTGTTTACCTCTTAGGTAATAATAAAATCCCAGTAACATGTCTTAACGTGTACTTAAAAATGTAGCCCTACATTTAATATTTTATTGCACACAACGGAAACAATAATGTTTCATGTTTCATTAAACATGAAACATTATTGTTTCCGTTACAAAACTAAGTTAGATAAGGAGGAAGGCGACTGTTGAAAAAATTAGTAGGTATACCTAAAAATTCTAAACCTATTTCGCGAATAAAAATTTTTGAAAATTTTTTTGCGATTACTATACTTCCAATTCACTACGTGGATGTGGAAGTAATTGGCTATCAGTAACGTGTTAAATTAATCGGCAGTCAAAGCACCTCTACTGTGGTCAAAGATTTTTGTTTTTAAATATTAAGAGTTTTGCAGAGTTTAAGTATACAGGGTGGTGCAATAGTGCATCGTAACTCGATATCTCGACTTCTACAATTGCTAGAAATTAAAAAAAAATATGAACTAAATAAAAAAATATAACCAGATATTATTTTAGAATATACAGGGCGAGCCAAGACGAAATTACAGGATCAAGTTCCTTGCTATTAATGGAATGCTATGTACCTATAGGTATCAGTAGTTCTTTGTGACCTCTTTCGAGACTATTCATTCCTGCATTATTACAGATTATCTACGAACCACTTGGATGTAGTGGATTTTTTTGTTGAAATAATGCCATCTGCAGATGCATATTGAAAAAATCACCAAAGTCACAATCATGGGTTTTAAGAAAAACTTATGTGAATACTAGTTACAAAACATTTAATTAACATCATTTTCTACTTCCTAAAAATATGCAGGGTGGCCAAAAAATTGTTTTTCAGTTTAGAACCTTTTAGATTGAATTTTTTCCTTTTTTTCGAATAGAACCCTCTATATTTTTCGACGATGTCGAAAAACGAACATTTTATACTTATTTTGATTTTTCTAACGAATTATTTGAGGATACCTCTATTTTTTAAGTTTATTCTTGAATATTGATCAATAAAATGAAAATGGTTGCAATTAGCCCAGTATTTACAAAAAAATGTTCGTTTTTAAAAGTTTTTATTTAGCTTGCAACGTTAGTTAGTTTGTTTGGGTCAATTCTTTCAAGCTGAATTTCGACTAGTTCTAATAAAGCCAGAGCTTTGAAATTTGGCGCACGTGTATAAGTTCGGTGACAATGCAACATAGTACAGCCACTATCGGTTTAAATCCAATATGGCGGACGTCCCAAGATGGCGGATCGCATTTTTTTCACAACCCCCTTGAACTGGATATCAAATGAAAGGGTTTGACGAGTAAAATACGATAAACTGTGTGAGGTCAATGGTATTAAACGAAACGGGTTTGTCTGTCTAGCTGTTTGTCTGTAAAATAAGTATACTAAAAAGTAAAAAGTAAAATTATATAAAAAAAAATTTTTAAGGAAAAGCTTTTATTTGAAAAAACTGTACTAAAAAGTAAACATATTTTTTTTAAATTCATACACCTGCAAAAAAAATGCTTTGGGGTCTGTCAGTTAAGCAAAGTAACTATGCAATAGTGCCACATAGTGCTATATAACCATCCCAAAGCTTTTGGTTTCCAAGTGTATGAATTTAAAAACAATATTTTTACTTTTTAGTAAGTACAGTTTTTTCAAATAAAAGCTTTTTCTTGATAATATTTTTTTTAATATAATTATATTTTTTTTATTAAATTGACCAAATTCAATTTAAAAGGGTCTAAATTAGAAAATAATTTTTGTCGACCCTGTATATTTTTAGGAGGTAAAGACGAATCAAAAGCATTAATTAGAGATGTCCCATAATTAGTATTCACATAACTTTTCCTTAAGATCCATAATTGTAATTTTGGTGATTTTTTCAACGTGCATCTGCAGATGCCATTCCACTTTTGTTGCACAAACTACTATTGTGTTAGTAGAAGTTGATTGCTACTATTATGATTAGTGATTAGTTTGAGTTATTAACACATCTTTAGATAAAAATTGATAAAGAAACCGCTTTTTTAGCTTCTTTACACCCCTTTGAGGAAATCCTTTTTACCAATTTACTAAAAAGTTAAAAACATTTTAAATAACCTACCAGTTAACGTGTTACGCTCGATTTTATCCAGAGTGTTTGAGAAACATTTTTGGTTGCAAAACCTGTCTGACGTAGTTTTTTTTTTTCGAGAAATCCGATGCTGCTAAGGAACAAACAATTGAGTATCAAAGAACAAAATTATGTCTAAAAAACTAATTCAATTAAAAAATTTAAAACGGTGATTTTTTATATTTTCTTAAACCCGAAGTGATATATAAAATTTACATACAATTTTTTACTTCCCTTAACAAGTAATTTAAAAAAATCCCCAATTTAGATTTTTTTAAATTGTTTTTCGGCCATGAGTTTCTTTGATCCTTAATTGTTATTTCTTAGCGGAATCGGATTCATTGGAAAAATGCGCACCAAACTGGCCATTCAGCGAAAAATTCATCTCAAACACTAAAATATTTGCAAGTTTTTGGACTCCCTGATTACGAATCCGATGTTACAATTTCCATGATCAGAATAGCGGATTAAATATGACTGACAACAACCTTAAAAGATCAAATTAAAAACCTTGGTTTTAATCTTTTAGAAGCTCTGAAACGTAATAATTTCTTTAGGGAAAAGAAATAAACGAATCATTGAATTTAACTTACTTTAATGATTTACCCAAAATACACAAACAAAGCAGAGCAATTTGACATCAGGGCGGTGAGTAAACTTTACAAAAACTTTCGTTAGAATAATCATATCAACGAATCATTAATCCATCTGACATAGAACAAAATACAAAGCAAACTGCACAATAAGAATCCGTATACGGCAAATAATATTAAACTAAACTAAACACGATCTGGCCAGAGCGGTAAAACAAAGAATTTTTACGATAACATAATTAAAACACACAAAATGAAAATATTACTAAAGTTGCCTTCATATTTCTAAGTCACATAAAAAATTCCCGTCGAACGAGTCCGTGCGGTGGTATCATTGAATAGGTAAAGATGCCGCCTGCCCGCTTTGTACTTACCGCATTTTTTACATGCCTTAGAATTATGAAGAAGACTATAACTGTATGTAAAGTTAATAACAAAAAATGGCCCGACAATTAATATTTTCGATATAGACTGGTTCAGTAGTCGTACATAAGGCTCGTATAAGCTTGGCGAACCGAACATGTAAAGTTGTCTTCATAATTCCCAGGCATGTAAAAAATGCAGTAAGTACAAAGCGGGCAGGCGGCATCTTTACCTATTCAATGATACTGCCGCGCGGACTCGTTCGACGGGAATTTTTTATGTGACTTAGAAATACGAAGGCAACTTTAATGTAACATGCAATCATGCAATGCACATGTAAGCAGCAATTTCCATCCACGCCATCTTTTTTTTTGTTTTTATTAAAATAATTCGAGTCCGTCGGGTCCCAAAGAACACTCTGTTGCTTGCAAATTTCTATTAACAGCAAAGCCGCTTTCTCCGACTACTCTATGTTCGTTAAAACATCATTAAAACACCACGAATGTCGTTCCACTACGCACTGCGAATCCCTTTGTGTTCGTCGCAAAAACCGACAAGCGCGTGGATCGCAGCGCGCTTCGCAATAGCCATTCGTATCGTGTTCGCAAGACCATTCCAATTTGACGAATCTGTTGCATTGCATGTTACATTACATGTTCGGTTCGCCAAGCTTATACTCACCTTTAGATTTTTATGCCGAAAACACACGGGAGATGTTTAAAAATAGGGCTATATAGTTACGCAAACATAACGTTCACATGAAATTATTCACGCACTATTATAGTCTTCTCATGGGGTAAGAGAAGTCTTTACCGGAGGGTAACACTGGATACAACAAAGAATATTACTGGCCAAACGTGGGATGAGGTGTTGAAAGCCGTCAATAATTCTGCATTTTCGCAATCGGCTTCCAAACAGGAACATTAGCATCACGAGAGACATACATAATATAAAAGTCTGTACTAACAGCTAATTCGACGAAAACATTGCCTTACTATAGTTATGGGCAATGGAGCACAATAACACAGAACATATAAACTATAATAACTGCCTTACTGATTCTATTCGCAGTTATTCATCACTATGTGCAGATATTTACAAATATATGGCGGCTTTTAATTCTTCCGGTCATACACGGCCACCATCCTCTACGCCATCTTTTCGGCGTCTCCCTTGCCGACTTGGCGTAGAAATATGCCCGCTTGCTACTGGCTAAACTTTGTCTACAAGCTATTACGCCATTGGTCAAGCATTTGTCATGACTAGCTGATAAAATTTAAACGCGTATAATTTAAATTTAAATATTAAATAGATTAGTCGCGCGCTTTATCTAATTTAAGGTACTGAGTGTTCTTACAAAACGTGGCCGTTACAGCTGTCTATGCAGACTATCCAAATGCCACTGAAACTGAAATAATATCGGATATAAGCACCTGTCTTGCCACTTCAGCTGACGGAAATGGGGGTAGAAAATTGCGCTAAGGCAACAACGAGAATGAGGTAATACTGTATTTTTAGAAATTGTCAGACATATTTCTAAAATCATTTTAATATTACAGTGATATGGAACTAATGGAAAAATTATTTTGCTGTACCTCGCCCTTGATTTTTTGACAAATATTTTAAGTTAGTAATATATGTTATTTACATGTATATTTTAATTTTAACTTCTAATAAGTAGTTTTCGTACTATTTATTGCTGTTACAGTTTTTTAACATAACACATTTTTTAATAAATATTTGACTGAATAAACCAAAACGGTGTGCTTCATTTACAAGTTTTCAACTAATCATATTCAACTTATTGTACAGATAACAGCGAAAATTTCTTGCCCTAATAAGAAATTTGTTATTAAAGCGCCATCCATTTCTAATCAGATATATGAAAATAACCAATCACAATAATAATAATACTGTTGCGTTTATTCACCTTTTAGGAAACACCCTGTATGAATCCGTGGGTTCTAAATAATTTTAACAAGAGATTAAACACTAACACTTTATTTAATAATTTACTGTCTATACAATACTTCAAAATAACCTTTACACTGTATTTAACCTCACTTTTTACCGAATGCCACTTCTATAAACTTCCTTCTTAATCAACTTCCCCTTCCGCGCTGGTAATCGCGCCTTATATACTCCGAATTTGACTCTCTAGATCCATCTAGAAATAATCAAGAATCTTCTCCAACCACATTCCAGAAAAGTCCATTTCATTCTGCTAGCTTCCAGTCACAATTAGTAGGCATAGGCGTATCATCTCCAGTTCCAAGGGGGTGTAATTCATAACACTGCCCCCTCCTTAAGCCTGATCGTCCCGATCAGGCAACTCAGAATCATCGATGTATTTCGCCAGTCTGTCCAAATGCACGATCTTCATCTTGGACTTTTTGCTTCGTTGAATCCGATGGACGACGTCATTAATTCGGGTAATAACAGTATACGGTCCATCCCAAGGCGGTTGAAGTTTCGGTGACCTTCCTTTCTTCCGCTGTGGGTTGTACAGCCAAACCAGGTCTCCTGCCTTGAACCCTTCTGAACTACCTTTCCGGTCGTATCGAGCCTCCATTCGGTCACTGGCTGGTGATGGTTCCGCTATATCGTTAGCCAACCTCTTGAAAGGAACTCCGGCGTTCAACTGCTTCTTTTCACCCTTACTTCCAGTCTGTGGTCCCTTACTGGCTGCACAAATCTTGCATTTGCGACACCAAGCCTCCACATCCTGACGACTTCTTATCCAATAAAATCGTTCTCGTATTTTCTTCAGGGTCTAGTTAACACCGAAGTGTCCATCAGATGCTCCATTGTGCACTTGCTGAAGCACCTTCACTACTCGACACCTGGAAATCACTAGACGCATAACAACTTGCTTTCCATCCGGGCTTTCACATGCTCTCCGCAACAGCCCGTTCATGACTTTCAGTGAGTCCCACTGCGCCCATAGTGCCTTCAGTCCCACTCTTTTGCCTGAAACATCCTTCCATTTTGGACGAGTTCCCCTTTCTTTGGCTCTCAATATAGGCCCAATTTCCACATCGTTCAATTGCTCTTGTCTGAGCGCCTCATCTGTCCTGTCATCCGGCACTTCCACCTTGACAGTGTTGACTGCTCCCGTGACCTGCAGTTTCTCCTGGTGGTAGTACTTGCAATCTTCCTTGCACCTTCTTCCGGATGAAATATCTGCAATTTTCTGGGGTTTCACTTTACTTCCACGTCCTGGTAGTAGTGGACTTCTCGCCCTTCTCGGAATGCTTCGAAGCTGGGAAATCTTTACTTCTCTCGGGGTACCATGTTCTCTATCTGTCACAGTCTCTCTGGTACGAGCTTCCTCCGATTTTTCCCTCAGCTTCACAGCTTCTCCGACCTTTACTTTCTCCAATCTTCTCCGTGGACATTCAAGCTGGATATGTTCTAGTTCTCCGCACCTGTAACATTTCATACTCCGTTGTCCACTTGGCCTTCCACTACTTTGTTTATTCTGTGTCTCTTCCATCTTTCTAACATTCACTTTCCTCGAGTTCCGATATCGACAGTCTCGCTTGATATGTCCCATCCTGCCGCAGTTGTAGCATTTAATACCCCCGCTTGGCTTTTCTCTATTTTGTTGTGATTCCTGTCTTTTCGGAGGATTGAATTTAGCCAGTAATTGACTGAGCATTTTATGTATATCGGCCAACATAGGGTTCTGGTTCTCCTTTTCTGACTGCGATTCTTCGAGTGTCATAGCCCGCACTCTTGACTTTGGAGTATCCCTATAGATGGCTTCTATTTCTAGTGCACGCACCAAGGCTTCACTACTACTGTTATGTCGGGATATCCTGAGGACTCGCCTGATCTCCTCGTCCCTTATCCCGTCTAGGAATGCCCCTACTGCCAATTGCTCTTTAAATTCTCTTGGCGCATTAGGATATGCTAAATGTGCCAGTCTTTCCACCCCAGCTTCAAATTTTTGCAGACTCTCTCCATCTTTCTGAACGCGTAATTTCAGCTGGGTCTGGTATACTTGAGCAAGGTGTTGATCGCCATATCGTAGATCTAAGGCGGCTTCTAAAACTCTAAAATTCCGTTGTTGGTCTACCGTAGAGATGGGAAAAGCGGTTCCACTTATGTAGCGTTGTTTTGTCACGGTATCTTTCTGGAGCGAAAATGCGATCGCTCCAGAAAAATACCGCGACAAAACAACGCGATTTTGGAACGACAGAAACGAAATGATTCGATTAGCTCCGTCAAAGAGTAACGTAACCTATAATAGTGTGTCCTTCAATCGCCTAGTCGCGTTGCCAATGCATAGAACGCTTTTAACTTTCTATTTATATATGGGTTCTTACATTTTTTTTAGTAAATGGTATACACCAATAAGGATATATGTTTATGTTATAATAAGAGTAGTATTATATGTTAAGGTAATATATAAATATTTTGTACTTGAATATATATTTATAAAACCTATTTGGGTGTGGTATGCCGAGTGGTTTTTAGTCAACAAAGGACTCCTCTTGTAACTTTTGAATGGGTCGACGGATTATTTTCAAATTTGGTGTGGCAATATGAAGAAAAAAATCCAAATATATGATAATAAAAGAACCAAAATCGCCGATTTCCATTACGATGGTAATCCGATTTTCAAATGGGATAACCGGTATATTTTGTATATTTCGATCCTGCTGTCCAAAATACATATAATCCAACCTTCAGATGTTATAGTAACCGATTACTTCAGTCCGTTGCAGCGACAAGGCAGGTCAGTTGTACAACGTGCGGTCGTTACTTGGTTGCTCGTTGCGAGTAACCGGTTATGTTGGCATTTCGTAGCGCGACGGTACGTTAACTAAAAATACCGCGACAAAACAACGGTTCCACTTATGTAGCGTTACAAACGCGATCGCTCCAGAAAAATACCGCGATAACACAATGCGATCTTGGAACGACAGAAACGAAATGATTCGATTAGCTCCGTCAAAGAGAACGCGATTAAAAGACACCACATTTGTCGTGTACCGTATAGTTTCTTCAGAGAGTAACGTAACCTATAATACTCAGTCCTTCAGTGGCCTAGTCGCGTTGCCAATGCATAGAACGTTTTTTAGTTTCTATTTATATATGGTTTCCTACATTTTTTTTAGTAAATGGTAGACACCAATAAGGATATATGTATATGTTATAATAAGACTAGTATTATGTGTTAAGGTAGTATATAAATATTTTGATCTTAAATATATATTTATAAAACCTATTTGGGTGTGGTATGCCGAGTGGTTTTTAGCCAACAAAGGACTCTCTTGTAACTTTTGAATGGGTCGACGGATTATTTTCAAATTTGGTGTGGCAATATGAAGAAAAAAAATCCAATTATATAATAACAAAAAAACCAAAATCGCCGATTTCCATTACGATGGTAATTCGATTTTCAAATGGGATAACCGGTATATTTTGTATATTTCGATCCTGCTATCCAAAATACATATAATCCAACCTTCAGATATTAGAGTAACCGATTACATTAGGCCGTTGCAGCGACAAAGCAGGTGTTGTACAACGTGCGGTCATTACTTGGTTGCTCGTTGCGAGTAACCGGTTATTTTGGCATTTCGTAGCACGACGGTACGTTACCTAAAAATACCGCGACAAAACAATGTTACAGAAATAACGACCCATCTCTAGTCTACCGGAATTGTCTGGAGCAATGCCAATGCTTGGCCTCTTAAAGCTACGATTAATGCCTCAGCCTTCTCTTCGTCATTCCAGTTGTTTGCACTCGCTGCTGCCTCAAACTGTGTCTTGTAAGTCATCCAGGAACTTTGACCATCAAAAGAGGGAATTTTTAATCGCTGGCCTGATGACACCACTTGCTGGTTTCCTCTGACCCTCAACTGTCGTTTAAGCTGGTCTATTTCCCCTTTGACTTCTTCTTCGAACTTGTTTACTTTCACTTTCACTTCACCAACTTCTTCTTCGACCTTGCCTACTTTTTCTTTCACTTCGCTTACTTCCTCTTTAGATTTTAGATGGAGGAGTTGGCGATTGGCCTTGCCTACTGCGACCAGTATAGATCTATTGTAGTACTCCATTTTATACCTTAGGGCTCCTTATCCAGACATGGTCCTCACAAGACTTCGAGTCTGTTGATAAGGAGCTCCTTGGTAAAGTTATCAGTCCTTGTTTTTATTGTCTCGCCAGGTCGTCTCAGTCCAGCCAAGGCTATTCAGCTCATGACATAGACTGACGTACCTGAATGACAACTCACCCATCCATGCGCTGGACCCGACCGACGTAGCTTAACTTCGCCGATCGAGTGCCCGCACCTAAACCGGTGACAGTACAAGGAACTGTTACTTCCTCTTCAACCTTGTCCATTTTTACTTCGATCTTATTTTTGAGCTCTTCGGTGGCTGAAATAAAGGCATTCTGTTGCATCTCTATTGTCTTTCCTAATTCATCATTGTCCTTTTTACGTCGTTTCTCTTCTTCTTGTTTTTCCTCTTAACGTCGTTTCTCCTCTTCTTGTTTTTCCTTTTGACGTCGTTTCTCCTCTTCTTGTTTCTCCTCTTGACGTCTTCGTTCTTGATCCTCAAAAATTTATCTTAATTCTTCTTGACGTTTTTGTTCTTGGTCTATCATCATATTTTGCATTTGTGCCATAAAGTCCTGCATTTGTTTTTCGGGTGCCATGCTTCTGGTTGTTATCGGCATGTAATTATCAACAAAATTTAATAATCACGTCAATATCGGTAATGGAATTGTCCAGAGAAATCGCAAAACAGCACGAGAAAGTCTTTTATTTAAACCACTATTCAAATAGAAAAGTTCTAGAAAGTTCGCGAAAATACACTCAATTATCTACACGAAAAAGTCTTGTTCAGAGTCTTTAATCTCTTCTTAGTTCAAGGGATTTAATCACTATCACTAATGTCCTAATAAAATGTTCCAAAAATGTCTCAAAAATGCACTTAACACTATTTTTCTGTTCGAAAATAATCCTCGAACAATGTCCAGTAAATTAGTCCTTCCTGTGTTAGCACAAACTCCGAGAATACTGTCCCAGTCTTCTCAACACTTCCGAAAAATCCTCTTGTTAATATTCCGCGTCTGACACCAGTGTTGCGTTTATTCACCTTTTAGGAAACACCCTGTATGAATCCGTGTGTTCTAAATAATTTTAACAAGAGATTAAACACTAACACTTTATTTAATAATTTACTGTCTATACAATACTTCAAAATAACCTTTACACTGTATTTAACCTCACTTTTTACCGAACGTCACTTCTATAAACTTCCTTCTTAATCAACTTCCCCTTCCGCGCTGGTAATCGCGCCTTACATACTCCGAATTTGACTCTCTAGATCCATCTAGAAACAATCAAGAATCTTCTCCAACCACATTCCAGAAAAGTCCATTTCATTCTGCTAGCTTCCAGTCACAATTAGTAGGCATAGGCGTATCATCTCCAGTTCCAAGAGGTGTAATTCATAACAATACTATGCTGATAACTGCACGAATTTGTTTTTTTTTTTAATATTGCGTTTTCAATAAATAATTTTGATGAAATAATTTATAGTTGCAACAATTTTCCTAAAATGTATCTCGGGCATTGATAAATAACCTGTTTTATCATATATTCTTCAGCCACATTAAGGTTCTCTGACTGTTACAAAGCAACTTGCTTTCTAGAACTATGAAGAAATTATGTCCTAATTATTTATAAATTCCACTGGAGCCTGGGGCATTATTAATAATTTTCTGGCAATGGAAATGTCACAAAATTTAACATATAATTTTTCATATGCCAATAAGGAAAATGTCAAAAATAATAATTATTGATATTTACATAGTTGTCTAAAATTAGTTGATAACAGCTATGTTTTGTAAAGAAAAAACATTTTCATATTAGGCAGTTACTTAAATTTAAAACAGCTGGAAACATTCGTTAACAACATGGCAAATAATTTTTCAAATGCTGGCATGACAAATACCTCAAGAAGTGTGAATGTAGTAAGTATTTTTCTTAAAATAAATATTTCCTTTATATGTATCATGTGTACATAGAACTTTAGGGTACACTTAGCATGTGAAAATGAATGGAGAAACTTGTTATATAATTTAAGGTCTTATTAGTATTGTTATTTACATAACAAGTTCCAAGAGTGGTCTTTTACTGGACGTGTAAGGAAATTCCAGGACGAGTTGTAGACGAGGCCTGCATGGAAGCTTGTGAGACTAGTAAAAGCACTTTCAAGGTGTGTTATGTACAATATTTTTTCTACAATTGCCTCTTTAATGTAACCAAAAATTGATATACTTTGATTATTTTAAATATTTATAAATGTTAACATTAATTGACACTTAGATGATCTGTCACTTTACAGTACTAATACCCGTAATAGTTACCTTCGGGGCTAGTAGCAGAATACGCTAAAAAATCATACCGAAAGTATCTATTTTTGGGACGATTGAAGAAAAATTATATGACGTTACTGGGATATGTTTTGATATGCATTGCCTACTCTAATTGATTTTTATTTCTTTGCCCACTGTATGAATATATAAATATAATATAAAGAAACTCCTGTATTTATAGTTGAAAAACCATGTTTGTTACATTAACTCAATAGGTGTATTTATTATTATTATTATTATTTATAGGCGATTCAGATTTTTTCCAATGACATATCTCGCAAGAGGCTATTATTAGCACGAAAAGAAAGTGTTATTTTGTGTCAAATCAGTTTGCGTTAAATTCCAATTTGGTTCGAACAGCAATGCGGAGCAATATTCTAACTTTTTCTTGTGCAAGTAGCTACACGATATATCTGGTCTATGAAAACTCTAATTTATTTGAAGATAAGATACAAACTGAAGTGATGTCCACTCACCTTTTCATATATTATCATGTAAATACATACATTTCCAAATGTCGTTTTACAGGTTTTTTTTTGCTGTGTTTTCATATGTGGTTGATATGCTCCTGGAAGAGCCGCATGGCTGTCTAAATGACATTTCAGCAAAATCACATTTGTCACCTTCAGGTTCTACTTGATAATTGCAGCTTCTCATCACTCGAATTGGGCAATAAGAACCTGAAGATGGCAGATATAATTCTGCAAAACTTTGTTTAGATAATCACAGCACCTCCGGGAGCTTATCAACCATGGGGAAAACACCCAGATTTATAACAACAGTTCGTATTTCCAAATATGTTGACAAATTTATTTATCAAATAGTTTTGTTTTTGTGTTTGTACAGGACACAATGTCTAGTATGTGCTCCTGCTATAAATGTAAAAAAGATAGTATAGACTCCACGGCAATATGTGAAATATGTGAAAATGCATTCTGCATAACTTGTGCAAATATGTCAGCAACTGAAGCAAGAGTATTTTCACTGAAAAACAGAGTTTTATTATTTTTATGCTCTGAATGCAAACCTATAAAAAACGAGAAAGTAAGTTTAGCAAAGCAAATTGTCTTGTACAAAAAGTTAATTCAAGATAAAGAAATTATGATAGAGGACAAACAAAAAATTATTGATATCCTTGAGGACAAGAATAAAAATAAAGTAGAAAATAAAAACAGTAAAAACACTAACAAATCAAATCATGCAAATAATGAAATACCCAGTGGTCCTAAAACAAAACCTGTAAATAACACAAAAATTTATGAAGTGGAGCAAAGGAAAATAATGAAAAATATTATCGATCTGGCTAGTCCAAAGAAGAATGATCTTCCCACCCCTTTAAAAAATCAAAATAAGAACCAACTTAAAGAAACCGAAACTAGCAGTAATACCCAAAATGTTGTCAATAATGATACAAATAACTGGACGACAGTACACAGAAGAAAATTTCACAAAAAACAACTCGGTCAAGGCGAAGACAAAAGCGGCAAATTTGGTGGTGTCACGCCTAAAGTGTGGATGTACATATATAGGGTAAACGAAGAGGTTACAAAACACGACATAACCGACTACATCAAAAGATAAACAGGTGAGAATGAAAAGGATATTGTAGTTAACGAACTAAGACATGAAGTAGAATACATCGATAATGGAAATTATAAATGTTACATGGTGGGCGCTGACTTTAAATTTAAAGACGAATTTTACACTCCCAGTTTCTGGCCTAGAGGTGTGGGATACAAAAGATTCAATTTCAGGGACCATGTCAAATATATAATAAGAGAGAAGAGTGATGAAGCACGGCCAGAGTCTTTTTTAGAGACATAGCTGACACAAACTCCAACTTATCCAATTATAATAATAAATTATTATCGGATCAACTCACCTCACAGACAACAAACAATAAACCTACACTAACCAACCCAATTACTTACCACCAGAGGATAATAACGGGTATTCACCTCAATATACAATGTATTTCTAACAAAATAGCTCAGCTCGAAGTTCTACTAAATAAAGAAAAACCTCAGCTCTTATTACTCAGTGAACATTGGATGTCTCCCGAGCAAGCAAAAGTTACTGGTATTCCAGGTTACAATCTTCTAGCCCATTTTTGCAGAACTTCGGCCATTCATGGAGGAGTAACTATCTTCGGCCAGGACAATATACCATTCAAACCTATTAAACTCTCTAATCAACTTGTTTGTGAATTCTTATGTGTGTGTACAGGCATAAGCCTCAGTGTCAACAAAGACAAAATCGCCTTACTGGTGTTCTACCGCTCTCCAGATCATAAATTTGACGTTAATGTATTCTTAAAATATTTCAATTCAATAATACGTTCTGTCCTAAAATCACACTAATCACACAAATATATTGTAATATGTGGTGATATTAACATAGATTATCTAACCGATAACCCCACAAGACGCCTACTATGCGATATACTCGATAGTTTCGACTTAAAATCAAGCCTTCCTGTTGAACCGACTAGGTCCTTTAATAACTCAAATTCCGCAGTAGACTATGTCATTTCTAACATGCCAAACATTAAAAGTCAAAACCTAGATCTAGATATATCAGACCATAAGGCACAAATGTTCAGTTTGATCATTCCTGAACCTTGTCAAGCAAAAACCACCAAACCCAAGTATTGCTATAAAAGAATCTTTTCAGAACCCAACCTTATCAATCCTAAACATTTACTCTCAACTACCGATCTTGCTGATCTTTATCAAATAGAAGAGGTCGATCAAGCATGGCAATACTTTTGGGGAAATTTACTTTACTGTCTCGATAAAACATGCCCAATGAGAAAAATTAAAATTACAGGACATGATCAAGATAAAAACTGGATAGACTCCAAGATTATAGAAGAAAGTCAAAAGCTAAAAAACTTATATTGGCTTTCGAGAAATATGAACGACAGAAAAATAAGTGAAGAATATAAAACTGCAAAAAAAAATTATTCGGACATGATAAAATTACAAAAACAAAACTTTTATGAAAATAGAATACAAGAGAGTGCTAATACTTCTCAAGAAATTTGGGCTATTGTAAATTCCAACTTAAGCAAACAAAAAAGTAACAAATGTATCTCAAATATTAAATAATAACAATTTAATTTCAGACCAAAAGGAAATTTCTGACTTGTTCTGCACCTATTTTGCAGAAATAGCTGTAAAATCCTTAAATAATGTTTATAATAATCTCGATGGCGACTGCTCCACAGGTCTAGAAAGCCTTTCGTCGCTGTTTTTCTTTGACATTACTCCCGCAGAAATAAACCAGCAACTTTCTCTTATGCAGAACAAATCCTCAAGTGGGCCAGATGGCATACCAATCAAAGTCTTGAAATACATCTCGCAATTCATAGTGTACCCTCTTTGTTATATTTTTAATCTGTCTGTAAAATCTGGAATATTCCCGAGCGATCTTAAAACGGCAACTGTAATACCTTTACATAAAAAAGGTGATGCAGACCTAATCGAAAATTATAGGCCGATTTCCCTACCATCATGCTTCTCAAAATTGTTTGAAAAAATTATTCATTGCCGAATATATACTTTTACTAATAAAAAAACCTTCTATGTAGCAGTCAGCATGGCTTTAGGCCCAATTTTTCTACAAATACAGCATCTTTTTCGTTAATTAATCACATTTACAGTGGACTAGATAAAGGTGAATTGTCCTAACACTGTTTTTTGACTTAACACGTGCCTTCGACTGTGTTAACAAGAATTTCATAAGTAAAAAATTAAAAAACTTAGGCATAAGAGAACCATTAAATGCATGGATACAGTCTTTTCTGTCTGACAGAGAAATCAGAGTTAAAATTGATGAACGCCTATCTCAACCCTCACAAATCAACCTATGGGTTCCTCAGGGAGGTGTGTTATCTCCACTATTATTCTTGTTGTTTATAAACGATCTCGAACAACACATTGCAGAAAATGTACATCTAGTGTTATACGCTGACGATACCACAATCTGTATTACTGCTCCATCCCATGTGGAACTCCAAAGAAAGGTGAACTACACCCTACATCAATTTTACTACTGGTGTTTTAATAACAAACTTATAGTCAATGCAACAAAAACAAAATACATCATGTTCCACAAAAGAAGGGAAAATCCACATTTGATGATTAAACTAGACAACACAGCAATAGATAAAGTCCAAAGTGTGAAATTCTTAGGGCTCTATTTAGATGAACAACTCACCTGGTTACCCCATATTGAACACGTTATAAAAAAACTAAACTCTGCTTATTTTGCCATCCAAAACTTGAGGAGTGTTATGGATAAGAAATATCTATTAAACATCTATTTTGCTTTGGCCTACTCGCATATGAAATATTTAATAATATATTGGGGAACTAGCTGTGAGTTCCAACGCATCTTTATTCTTCAAAAAAAAATCATTAGGTTAATATTCTCACTGAATCCTGTACAGTCTTGTCGTCAAATATTTATACAAAACAAAATTTTCTCCTTGCCATGTCTAGTAATCTATGAGGCAGCTCTTTTTGTTAAGCTTAACGCAGCACACTTTCCTCTACACAATAGTGTGCATGACCACGACACAAGAGGCTACAATCTAATTTACATTAATAAATTTAATTTAAGCACTTTCAAGAAAGGTCCTTTCTATCTGTGTGGATCAGTTTTCAACAAACTGCCAACTGAGATAAAGCAGGAAACGAACATAAATATATTTAAATAAAAACTTCGTCTATTTCTTTGCGACAATTGCTTTTATTCTTTACAGGAATTCTATAATTTAGACTTAGCCAGTTAACTTCTCTATTAATGTGAAGTGTCTATAATATTTTATTGTAGTTGCATGTATTTTTTATTTGTAAAATTGTACACGTGTATGTATCCTGTATTTTTAAAATGTCTTTCACAGTAATTCTATAATTTCGACATAGCCACTTAACCTCACTATTTAAAGTGAAGTATTTATAATATCTTATTGTAGTTTTACGTATTTTTTTTTTTAGTTTGCGAAATTGTATGTATGTATGTATTTTATAGTTTTTAAATGTTTTCTTAAGTATTGACTGTTCATATCCTGTAAGATGGCTTACATGAATAAATACATTATTATTATTATTATTATTATTTTTTTTTTTTTTTTAAGCTCCTTAATGGGAAAAGTGCCTGGCAGTGGTCGGACACGAATTATGTCAAGACCACTACTGTTGTCATCAACTGCTGCAGAGAGATCGCATAATGTGTACAGCATCCAGAACTACTGACTTTTGCATTTTCTCATACATGTTTTTTGGCAAACGTAATTTGCTTAATTCTTCTTTCAAAGTAATGGGAATTAGCCCCATCGCTGACACGATCAAAGGAACAATCTGGACCTGCTCCATATGCCACAGCCTTTGGATCTCCATTTTGAGTTCTGTGTATTTCTGGATCTTCTCGTGGTATTTCTCTATCATGTTGTGGTTACTCGGAATTGACACGTCAATTAGTAGTGTTTGTTTGTCTTTTTTATTGACTAGAGTGATATCGGGTCTATTGTGATTTACTGTTCGGTCTGTTAGAATTGTTTTGTCCCAGTAGATCTTATAGTTCTCGTCTTCAATTACAGGTGGCGGTTCGAAATTATAGTACGGTGTCCGATCTAAATTGTTCAACCCTAGCATCTCAGTTAGTCCGATGTAAATTATCGCAGCGACCTTGTTGTGCCTCTCTATATACTTTGACTTGGCTAAAGTGGGACAACCCGACAGGACGTGGTCCACAGTTTCACCATAGGTGTTACATTTCCTACATTTGTCATTTTCCACGTTTGCTTTTATCACGTACTTTTCGTAGTTTCTTGTGTTAATGACCTGATCTTGAATACCTAACATAAATCCTTCGGTCTCAGGGAATAGTTGTCCGTTCTTTAGCCAAGTTAACGATGCATCCTTATCAACTCCATCAGAATGCAGATCCTTATGGAATCTCCCGTGCAACTCTTTTGAGGCCCAGTTCGTTATTTTCTGTTGCTGTGATATTGGAGATAGGTTAGACAGATAGTTAACACAGCTAAGATTGAGTGGGATAAATTTTTTATCAGCTAGGACCACGGCTTGATGCAGCTCAGATTGTCGACTCTGGAAGTACTCTCGGAGGTTCTGTATTTGCTGGTGGCACGCCTCTACTACATCAATAATTCCTCTTCCTCCAAGACTTCTAGGTAGCGTTGTCCGTTCGACACTTGCCCTTGGGTGGTGCTTGCGGTGTTGGGTAAGTATCCTTCTAATGGTACGACTGATATTCTCCAGATCTGTTTGGGACCATTTTACGATCCCAAAAGAAAAACTTAAAGTGGGAATTACATATGTGTTGATGGCTGTACATAGATATCCTGACCTGAGTTCTGTTCCCACAACTTTCCTCAATTTGTTTTTAAATTTTTCGATTAATATGGTTTTTATCTTTTGGTGTTCGATCTTGTTCGTCTGTAGTATACCAAGATACTTATATGGGTCATCGATCATGGATTCGATAGATACGTTCTCATCTAGTTGCATCATTGGAGTCACAGACAACATTCCTTTACTCATAGTAACTGTCTTGCACTTGTCCATACCGAACGACATGCCAATATCAGTACTCATGTTCTTGACCAACCTTAAAAGACTCTGGAGTTGCATACGCGTGGATGAATAGATTTTGAGATCATCCATGAAAAATAGATGGCTGATTTTTTTGATCCCATGTGCTGTCTTTAATTGATATCCCATTTCAGAGTTGTTCAGAGCATTCGAAATTGGATTTAGGGCAAGGCAGAACCATAAGGAACTGAATATTATTATTATTATTATTATTATTATTATTATTATCCATAGATATATTGTTTTCCAGGTTATTGCGGGTGTAGAGTATGAATTGTTATACTTTCTGGTGCTCTCTCACATGGTTGATAAGCTCTTGAAGGAGCTCTGGCTATCTAAACGACGTTTTGACAGAATCGCAGCTACAGTCTTGTTTTTGGCTGTTTACAGCTCCTATAGGTGATTATAAGCAAAAACCTGAAAATGGCAGATGTGATTCTGTCGAAACATTGTTCGAATGACCAGCAATTCTCCAGGAGCCTATCAACCACGCAGGAGACCATATATTTATCAATAAATGTGTATCTATATCTATCCATATATGTATACCTATATTGCTCTATATAGATAGGCATATATTTCTAAATAACTGTAAATCTATAGGCGCGTTTATTGCATGTATTGCAGTATGTACTTAAGAGATCAAGACCTGTCAATCATAAATAAACATAAATTAAACTATCTCAAAAGTATGTAATCGGTAATAGTTTTTATGATAATGTAACAATTCAATTGGTAAATAAATTAAAATTCTTTTCCCCTATTGCAACCGTTCTTAGACTAGGAAAGATAGATGGTGAGGACTCGTAACAGCACATAATCGCCACGCTAACAAGTTGTGCCTAAGACGCCATTGCGGTGGTGGCACACAAACGGTAGAGAGCAAAATGAAATTTTCCAACAGAAGTGATTTATAAGTGATTTAGTGCTAATTTATGTAATGTACCTACATGATGGTATCATATTCTATAAACTACTGTAAAAATCACAGCGGGAAAAAATTGAAAGGAGTGACGCTTTGCAGGTTAAAGTATATGCAGTTTTCACTCTACCTAGTTAAATTAACTGTAGGCCTATTATTTACTTAATTATATCCGTGTGCATGCAATGATAATGAGAAGCATAGTATATCATTTTCTGGTATGCAATTTGCACGTTATTTGATTGAAATTTTCATTCATCTTTTCTTCATTGAATATAGAACAGTGCATCCGAAATGACACTTTTTCCATGGGCGTAGATATATCGATTATGGTGTTATATTATATAGAATGTAGAATAAATTCTGGTATGTAAGATATGAGTAAATATATTTATGGCAGTGAATATTAATTGTATTATTATGAAGCTGTTTTTGGAAAAATACCAGTTTTGTATCGTTTTATTCCTTTGATGTGATAAACTTGTCACCTACATATTGTACATATGTTGCGCCACTTTCGCTTGCTCTCTGGTGGCAGGTGGCTTCACCATTGGCAGTAGCGTTACGACTCCTTACAATATATATCTTTCCTACTCTAAGCAACCGTTAGAGAAAAGAAAAAAGTAAGTCCGACCCTGCTATTTGGTGATTTCCAGCAGTGTTGGTAATTCGAGCAGCTACTTCCTCGCCCTCTATTAGTAAACCGTCCAATTAAATTGGCAAAATTTAATACATTTTTTCCAACATATTAATCTCCTTTAAGGTGGCTTCAGAGTGCATTAACATTAAGCCATAAGATGTAAGCATAAGACGTATGACTTAATTTTAGAGAGGTGCATTCATAGTGTCGTAAGCGTAAGGTCGGTGCGTGCGCAGTCCCTACAAATCTACGTGACAGAAGTAGTTACATTTTGTTGATTTATTCTATTTTAGTATTATTTTCATTCAATAGAAGCCTAATCGATTATCACCAATAATTTTTCCATATTCAAAATTAATATATTTTATCCTGAAATGTCAGATTTGTGGCGAAATTGTTTTGCGAATATACCCGAAAATGCACGCTTATACCCGATTATGTAAGACTTAAGCATAAGACATAAGGAAATAAAAATGAACCATTTCTTACGCCATACGTCTTATGTTATGTACACTATGAATGCTCATACGGATTTGGGTATGTTTATTTCTGTTATGGCATACGCTTACACCATACGCCTTATGCTTAATGCACTCTGAAGCCACCTTTAGTAGGCGAGTGGTTCACCCCTAAAAAGACGCTTAGAAATGCGAGTTACCGATAAATGTTTTTAATAAAAGACTTCTACTTGAAACTTTTTCAGCATTGTAGAGCATATTTTTCTGACAATTTACGTATTTTTTGCATAATTTTTTAGGCGGTCCTTCAATACTTAGTTATAAACAAGAATGTTGTAAAAAAAAGAAAACTTATTAAATCGCTCTGAAAATGTTTTCTATAATAAAAACCTACCAAAATAAACACTTTTTGTCTCTTGGCTTTTTCTCGAAAAATGCACGGTTTCCGAGATATGGCCAATTTTTCAACAAAAAAACGCGAAAATAGGCGACCTTTCGGATTTTTTTTCTCAATAATTTCTGAATGCACAATGCACAGTAATTCTGCACACGCCAAAATAAACGGCAGTTCATCTACTACAGGTGTGATTTTTTGTGTGTGGAATTATGGTCATTAAGATGAATTAAAATTGAATTTAGAAAAGTACCATTGAAAATCAAAACAATTGACGACTGTGAACGCGGTATTTGACCTTGGTAACACAGCCTTAATAGTAAGGGGTCCAAACACTGAACTATACATAATAAATGGAAGACCAATACAGATATATGCGCGTGAACAAAATGCTTCAATCATGCGATTGAAGGTCCCGGGGTTCTGCGTCGCCGCAGTAGAAATCTAGTATTAAAAGTATGTTTCTGATTGAGTCAGAATGCTTCTTGTAGACGGTAAGCGCCGACGCGATTTTTCTATGATTTGTCTCCCGTAGCGGGAGGTCTTGGATTAGTGCAGAATTTCAGAGCCGGTGTCCAGCTTTTTTAGCGGTTGTCTTATGTAGTAAGTACTTTGTAACATAAACAATTCGTGATAAGATAAAGAATAAAGCAATATGGTCCGGTCTTGTTCCTGTTTGTTACCTATACTTTGAGTAAGTACCTTGTTCTTGTCCATTCTGTAAAATATACTATCCTCTAAATATCGGCGACAACTCCGAGTTTTGGGATCTTTTCTCTTACCGTGGGTAATTTTGCCTGAAAAATGTTCGTTAGGCTATACTTTCCGAGGTATCTACTGAACTCTACATGATAAATATATAGAATTCATTGGATATTCAGGATACAAAATTGTCTAACCTCACCTTTTTCCGTAATTCTTTAGCGAATTTTAAAGTTTATTACTATTTGTGAATCTACCTAAATATGTTAAACAATCCAAATTATGTGCGTTACTGATATGGACTTGATCTATTTAAAAATATGTTATATTACCGTAAGTACTTTTTATAAATATAACTTTGTCAAATAAGTAAGCGTGAACTGTAAAACGTGAGACTAGTCAAATTTGAAAATCTTGGCACTGTATGACCACTGAAATGTATTATACTTAAAATAATAGAATGGGGTAGCAAAACATCTGTTATTTTGACTTTTTATGGAATGTAAAACTTGCACTAGCACCAATGTAAGTCAGTCTGTAATAACAACAGTGCAAGATACCTATATTATTTGCTAATTTCAATCTGCACAAAGAAAATATGTATACTTATGTCAGTTGTGCAAGCAGCTATACAGTAAGCATTTTCCAGACTTACAACAAGAAAGGGGGACACATCCACTATCGCTATGTGAAGTAAAGACCATGCTTGATTTACTGTTCACATGTACATTGAATATGTATACATATTATACTTTATCTTGCGTACACTGTGTGACACAAGCAATAAACCAATAGAAAGTAATTTGTATTGATATGAGAAAACTGAAGAATCGGTTAAATATCGGTAACTGCAGTGGAAAAATATGCCGGAGTACTTTGTACCCTTATATTAAGAAAAACAAAATCAAACGGACATTTTTGTATGCAAAATTGTGATCAGGCAGGCAAACTTACCATGTAAATAAGAATAAAAATGTACCTATTGCTTAAGAATACATCTCTCAAATTATTTTCAGGTTGACTTCGAAAAGGTATTTTACCTTGGCTAAAGGCTATTGGTAGAAATTCTCAAATCGAGAAGCTGAGCTATAGCAATGTAATTTGCAGTGAACATTTTGCTGATACAGATTTTATGTATGAGGGGGAAATGAAACGTCTGAAACCTGATGTAGTTCCAACCCTGAAATTAGGCCCTCGAAAACCTTTATCTTCTATAGTCCACCCAGTGCCATGGTAGATATAATAATTTCGTATCTTCATGATTTCTGGAATAATTCTATAATTTGGTTTTAGTATTTATTGATGTAGATATCCGTAGTACTTCATCTGGCATTTCAGCGTATGGTCAAATGGCATCTCAGGTGTATATAGAAGCAGATAAAGAAAATATAGATATTTTACAGAAAAGGTATCATTTTAAATTTAAATTTACCTGAGAATATTAAAAGCAGTACCACTTTAAATACATTCAAGAGTAGGCCTAAAAAGTATTTATTGGATGAGTAGACATTTGTATTGTCCGTTGAAAGTGTCCAGTCTGAATTTAAATTTAATTTTAAGTACTTGTTTTTAAAGTCAGGTAATACCGATTATTGTTATATGTTCTCTGACTGTTTTATTTATTTAAGTGAAATTTTATAGTATTACTTATTTTGGTTTGTATATATATATATATATATTTTTTCTTTGTTACATTTTATTGCGTTACCTAATTTAAGTTACTTGTATCAAAGGCAAAGACTACACAAACGTGTGAATCTAAAATACATGATTTTTCAATAAAGTATTTAATGTAAGTTGTTACTGTATATTTCTTTATTCCTCCAATAATAAATACCTTCTACTTTGTCACTAATCTTAGTGATCTTGCAATACTAATATTAGTCTACCTAAATTCACTAAAGTATTTACAACTTGACCAAAAAAGTATTTTTCAGGTTCCACTTTTAGCTTTTATTCATATTAAAATTATATTTCGATCTCTGAGGCAGAAAATATGACTCCCTTTTTTTGTGGACTCTGTAATCAATTCTCAATATGATCGTACATTATCAAGAACGTTTACTAGAAGAAAATTGAAAATTAAATAATTATGTTTTGAGCATGACAACTTTTATGTTCTTTAATAAAAATTAAGACAAAGGTTAACTGTATAAGAAATGTCAATCTATACTCGCATATTTTTGGTGATTTCTGAAAAAAAAGCCAAATTAAAAATACTTGCAATAAAAATAGAGCCGGCCCTGGCTTTCTACTCAATGCGATTGCGCTCCTCCCCGGGGTCGCCATACTTGCGCGAGATTCAATTTGAAGTACAAATAGGTATAGACATTGGCATTCCATTTATATGTAGAGTTCAGTGGGTCCAAAGCATTAAAAATTAAAATTACCCATTCCAACAAGGTAAATAAGTTTTGAGCTCGCATATCGAAAGAGGGTCCTAATGGGTATCAGAAATGGCTTGTTGGACTTTTGTTGAGGATTGCACAACTTCTCCACAAGAAAAAAAGATGGCGGAATGTTATTTCAAGAATTCGTGTTTTTAAACGTATACCTCTCGCTATAAAATGAACTACATGCGATATTGATCTGATTTTTTTTCTTTACATACTACTGACATGAGCGCATATGTCTGTACTAGTAGAGTTTCAAAGTCACTTACGGTTTTTTTCTAATTAAATCCTAAATCACAGGAACGAAATTTGTGTGTTTGAAATTTCGACGTGCGGACAACTACCTACAAATGTTTAATTTTCTTATATATTATATGTGAATGAAATATGGTCTAAAGATCAACAAAGTTTTTGCAAAAAAAATTAACTCGATATCTCATTCAGTTTTCGAGTTACAGATTTTTTAATTCGATCATAATAATGTCTTGTTATGATAACGCGCAACGTGACAGCTGCGGCAGTCTAATAACTAATTTGATTAAGGTATTATATTACTATTAATCAGTAGGTCACCAATTGTCTGAAAATTAGACAATCATTTATGTGTTATGTATAAGAAGAAAATATTGTAAAAACGTTATTGGCAGTCGGTGTATTGTGTGACCTGTCAGTTATCCTTTCCGAAGAGGATAAATGAGCAATTATTGTTGCCTTAAATGAACACGCCAACTATATATTTTGGTTAATTTTGGAAATAACTGCGATGCAATTGATGATCGTGTAATTTAAGATGTAATAAGATGTAAGTCCTATGTGAATCTATCCATACAGATTCACATAGGACTTACGGATTAAGGATTTAAATTCACTACGGCCATCTGTAGTGAATTTAAATCTTTAGATTTGCTAAGGCAGTATTTATTTTTCCTTAAGGTTATTAGACTTACGTTAGCTACGTCCTTACTGCATTTAAAACGAGCATTACAGGGGACGGTAGTCCAGTGGTTTAGTGTACTTAGCTTAGCTAGCAACTGAAGAACCTAGCGAAGTAGGTTAAAACCCTGCTCACTGCGAAATACTTTTAAATGTAAAAATTCTCCACAAAAAGTGGTTTAGACCCTTACCTAACACAAAATCCTGGATTTATAACAAATTTTCTCGACTTGAGAAGCAGTTAACAAAGCACATACAATTTTAGTGTGCAAGCGATTTTCCGATCTCCTTCCCAATTTACCCTTTCCCAGAAAATTTGGATATCTGATAGAGAATAACCTAATAAAATCACAAATGATGACAAAAAATCACAACTGGTTCTAATGAAAACAAATAGTGGAATTGTAAAGTAAACTGTGATTAAAAATGCGCGTCCACTTGGTGTTCTGTTGCATGTACAGCCTTTCTTAACAATTGTTTTAAGGGCAGAAATAATACAGAGCAGTTTTTAGCAGACAGTGCATGTTTCTTAATAGTAATGCCTATGTAGTGGTTTGTCAATGCTTACTGAGCTGTGTATACTTATTATGCATTATTATTATTATTATTATTATTACTTATGTATATATTACAAGTTTTGTGTACGTTTTTATATTTTCATATTTGTAAAATGCTATATCATTTGTACCACAATAATGATATACTTAATAAATAATATCTCTATACACCTTCATAATTAATAGATCGAGTAAATCATCTGCCAAATGAGTTTCTTTTTACCTGTTAATATTTTTGCAAAATTACAAAAATGTAAATAACGGCACAATTTCAAAAATGTATTGGCTTACTATCTTATTGCCAGAAAACAGCCGCATGCTAACATGAATACCACGAATCTAATTATGGTTTATTTTAAAAAGTCGTTAACTCGAAAACTGTATAAGATATCGAGCTAATTTTTTTTGCAAAAACTCTGTTGATCTTTAGGCCATATTTCATTCGTATATAGTATATAAAAAAATTGAATATTTAATATAGTTGCCCGCACGTCGAAATTTCAAACACAAATTTCGTTACTGTGATTTAGGATTTATTTAGAAAAAAACCGTAAGCGAGTTTGAAATTTAATTAGTACAGATAGATGCGCTCATGTCAGTAGTATATAAATAAAAAAAGTCAAATCAATATCGCATGTGGTTCACTCTCTAGCGAGAGGTATACGTTTAAAAACACGAATTCTTGAAATAATATTTCGCCATCTTTTTTTCTTGTGGAGAAGTTGTGCAATCGTCAACAAAAGTCCAACAAGCCATTTCTGATGCCCATTAGGACCCTCTTTCGATATCCGAGTTCAAAAATTATTTACCTTGCTGGAATGGGTTACTTGGCGATTTAGACGGCTTTCGAAGGCGTGGACCCTCTACTATAAATATATGAAGAGAACTATACCCATGATTATTCAGCTATACCTTTTCGTACTTTCTCTGCTTGGTTTGGTAAACTGTTTAACCGCTCTACACGTGTAAATTCGGCTTTACTCTGGTTGCCTATGGTAAGAATGCGATAGCAGGAATCGCAGGATATTATTGGTTGAAATCTCATTCTAGAGGACCAAACAGCGCATGTTGGCGATTACAGCGAATTCTAGCTGACAGCTACAAGACTACGGGACACGCATATAGTTATAGTGGGTCGATTGCCAATTCGCAGTCTCACTCAGTGTTTGGTACAGACAATAATCGCACTGTGTTTATTTGTATGACAAGTAATATATAGGTGTTGCGATATTTTAAATTGTTTTGAGACTTGTACTTGTAGAAATATTGGACTTTGTGGTACAAATACATTGGTCTCTATATCAAAATGTTTTCGGGACTGACTAATCAAGTCACCTCATGGATGGGCACTGTTAAGGGCGATCAGGAAGAAGAAGTACCTACCCCTACGGAAGATAATAATGCCCTAGTAAACCCAGAGAAAAAAGTCGAAAGGTACGTTCACAGTGACCTATATTTTTATTGATTTTACTTTTGCTTTCTAGTTTTAATTAAATACAGGGCGATGTCTAAATATGTGCTCACAATTCGGAAATCCATTCTAACCAAAAAATTTGGGAAAAATTGTCATCGAGAGGTTGCCGGCTGTAAGCACATATTTAACGAACACGGTTTACTTAGATTTAAAAATTTGGCTCTAAGAGAACTTCCTGTATATTATACTGTATTAAAATTTTGCATGTCGTTATTTTTATATGTACCTAGAGCAAGAATGTTGAAAAATGTAACTAGATTTTACGTACCTACCTATAATAAAGAAAATGCACTGCTCTATAAAGACACACTGTACACTACATATATTATATATACCTATATTTGGAACACCAAATATCTGGCTGCTGTTTTACACAACTACCAAACTTGAAACCAATGTCTTGGTGTTCATAGAAATTGACAAATTATACTTTTGGGAAACAGCAGACAGACAGATATCCAGTTATATAGGTATTCACACATAATTCGTTCACACACACTATTTTTGCATTTGCATTTTTTCAATTGACTGTTGAATGTCTTGTAACGCATTTCTGATTTTTGATATTTTATAAAAATTTCAGAAAAAAAAAAATAGGTTCTCAATTCAATCCGTAGGTTTTTTAGTGTTGGTTCACCCATTACTCGCTTGTTAACCCAGAATATTTTGTTGAAGAAGGTGCAAAAATCACAAAATTGTGGATTGATCTAGTTCTAAAAGAAAAAAAAAACTTATAGGTTCGATTCTGCTGAATGCAAAAAAAGTTTCTACAGTCTTTCCACACGTGAAAGTGAGCTAAAGGCGAGTTAAAGGTTCTATATCCTATAAATAAAAAAGCAATCATCTAACTAAAATGATTCGCCGAGTGATTCGCTCTCAAATAGACTCTTTTCAACAGTTTTTAAACCTGCTTTGCAGAATAGCAGTTTTTCGAGAATTCTTTGTACTTAAGTGTATCATCTAACAAAAAATGAGTGAAACTAAAAAAATAATGTTCAAGCCCAAACAGGTTGCGAAAGCCAAAACCACCCCCCACCCCCAACCCCAAAAACCTTATTAAAAATTTTTAGCCAGAAAATCTTGTTAAATTTCTTGGTGATAACTAAAATTGGTCAAAAGATAAGGAAATACAGTTTTTATAAAGCAAACAAAAATATCAAAATGTTGGGGTTGTCTAAATGTTATTTGGGGGAGTCATTCAACAAATACGTTGAGGAGGGGGGGGGGGCGGGGCACCGAAAATGTGACCAAGTGAACGAAGAGGGGAAGCGAGTTCACAAAAAGAAAACGTTCTGAACAAAAAATAAATTATTCATCATTATAAAAACATAATCAAAATAGAGGTATTAGAAAAATGAAGTGAGTAAAATGTACAGGGAGGGTGTTTGCAAACCAACATTCGTCTCATAAATGTTACAAAAGAGGGAGGTGATGAAAAAAGCCCATTTTGGCGACCATATTTGTTGAATGGCTCTTTGTGGTATTCTCATAATTTTTCTTTGTTGAATTCCCTGCCACATACGTCTTCACTTTTCAAAATAACGACCCAGTAATCTATAAAATAGTACAGTTATCCAGTATATTACTGGAAAATAGCCTCTACGTCTGTGGCGTTTAGGGCAGAGGAACGGTTAGAGGGTGTTTTTTACAAATGATATGAATACGGTTAAAAATATAAAAATAATGTATTTTGTTAACGTTTCGGAACCGTAATTTGTTTCTTTTCTAAGCTTTTTTGTATGTTACAGTCCTAAGAATATAATTCTGTTATGTTCAACATTCATAGACAGTTACTACTTACACAGAAATGTTGTTATACTTGACAGTTTTATTTTAAGCATTCTTAAATTTGTTAAGTTCCTCTTTTAAGATTGGCGACCTACATTGTATAAACATCTACGGACTCGGCGAAAATGAAAGACGGGTAGCAAAAAAAAGAAGAAATAACGAATCAGCAATAATATTGTTCTCCGTACATGCTTGTACAACTTTGTGGACAATGTTAAAACAGGAACATTACAAATTTAACATTACCTAAAATAAAACTATATCAACAGTTCTGTGAAAATAGTGATTCCACGGATAGAGAATATAAAACAAACATATTCTAAAAGCAGTGTATTTAACATACAACGGAAAAGATTTACCAGAAAAATCTTTGAGAAAGGTAATAGATTAGGTTTCCGAAAAGTCAGCAAAGTACCTACATTACCTTTATATTTTCATTGTTGAATCATTTGTCAAAAAACACCTTCTAACTGTTCCGTTGACGTAAAAGTCACAAACGTAAAAATTATTCTCCAGTAATATATAGAATAATTGTATTATTATACTGTAGATTCCTGGGACATTTTTTATATGAGGAAATTATTGGGGTTGTTTTGAAATTGCTAAGTTTGGAGACTGTGGCGACTACAATTTAAATTTTACGCAAAATTTCATCCTCTCTCCTCTTACATTGGATGTACTAAAAATGAGTTATTTTTGAAAAACTGCAATTATACAAAACAAGCTCGAAAAACGATCGAAATTAGTATACTTTGAGAGGTTATAGCTTGCAACTAATTTTCGCTAGAGAGTTGTTTTTATCATCATCAGGGAAAACGATATTTTAAGAAATTGAAAAGTACGATTTTTCTCAAAAAATCAGTATTTTTTAAGGACGTATTTTGGAAAGTAATTGATCTGAAACGTTTTTTTTTTCTGTTATACACAAAATTTTATTTCGAACTGAAGCCAACAATTCACACGGTTTGGGATTGTACCTTTTAAAACAAATTTTCATAATTTTTTGATATCCAACATTTTGTAAGGTTTCCGGTGACATACGTTACTGCAGGTCCTTAAGAGGACATTTGCCCTATTCACACGACGTATTACAGGGTGTCAGAAAAAAGCTAATATCTACTAAAATAAATGAGATAGAAATTTCAAACAGAATGTATTCGAAAGAGAAAAGATCTCTCCATACATCTCGTGTGACACATTTTTAATATATTGTTGGTTGTTATATATTCTGAAAGTTAGAGAAACGAGGGATTATAAACACATATTTAACGACAAAATAAATTAATTCTGCCATGCGACGGGTTTAAATAGACGCTTTGCATAAAAAAAAATATTTTGACAAAAAAAACTATATTTTGTAAATCTATATACAAACGTATAGCCTTGTCGCTAGAAAATATAAGATATTCTATTGTTGTCAAGTGGCGCCGCCGTTGATGTGGTGTAGGGCAAATGTCCTCTTAATGATATCCAATTTTGTTATAATAAATCTTACTGTTGAGATGTCCCAATAAAATAAATTGAGTGGAGTAAGGTCCGGAGATCTTTCCGACGACTCAATTAAACCTTCATCCAATCCAGCTATTTAAGAAAATTTCGCCCAAATACACAGCAGTGCGGTGGAACTCCGTCTTGGTGATACCAGAGCCTTTTGTTTGGTAAGTAGATTTAACTGATTTGGAAATGAAGGTGCCACACGTGGAACGGGATATTTTTGTGGAAAAAACAGAAAAAATACACACCGAAAAATTTGAAGGAACTGAGATTAATTGGCTTTTTTTTCTACATATGTTTTTTTCTTTACGAATTTAAACGGACGAAAGAGATAGTCAGCTAATTACAGTTTTATGCCATTTTGAAGAGTGTTTAAAAAACATAATACAAAAAATTGCGTTTTTGCGTTTTGACTTTAACATTTGACATTTAATGATCAAGCAAAAGGATTTTTTTTTTCAATAACGGATGTGTCCTACACGAGACGAGTGTGCAGTCATTCTTCTTCCCATACTTATGATGACCTTATCGATCAGCCTTATCGTGCAGTTCTTGCTTCTTCTGTGTTTTGGACATCAGGAAGTTTTGATCTACATCGTCTGCCTAGCAATTGTATTCAAGTTCGGGGAACATACAGGCCAAATCATTGTAGAGACAGTAGGGGTAAAATTGAACTGTTCATTTCGTTTGCCTTCAACATACAATATTACGACGGACTTGTCGTTTTTGATTAATCAACATATCGGCAACATCACTGTAGGATCGACCGTTTTCGATCATTGCTGCAGCTCTAGCGATATCCGTCGGTGGTAATCACCCATTATGGGCTCTTTCACAATCGAGGTGACGATAGTAAACAAAAATAAAACAAAGAACTCCGCACAAATCTTATGGAAATTGGTTCACGGGAAAATTGGCTGGTCACTTTAGGTCATCAAAAGTCTCCATGGTCGCAATGCCCGGAAATGGATAGGCTGGGAATTATCGAGCCTATAATAAGTAGAAACCGTGATAAAAAAATGCAATTATTGTCCTTTTATTATAGGACCAAATTCGGCTAGAATCTAGTTTTATGAATAATTCCAAGATTTTATTTATTTTGGTTTCTTAATAATTAATATAATAAATAATTAGGATAAATTGTATGTAACTTTCGAAATGGGAGTGATTTTGGCAGTCAAAGCCCAGCAGGCAAATTGCTTAAGACGAAAAAATTGTACAGGCTTGAAGAACGTAAAAACGGGTACTTGGGGGTTTATCAGGTCGCTAAATTCAAATATGAGGTTAGAAAAATGAAAATCCAAGATGGCGAACGGAAAATCACGTTACCTTGGGATAAGAAAATCGAAAACTGTAAATGATCATAAATCTTATCATTTTTACTTCAGATTTATAATAATTTTCAATTTTCAATTCTTGAGGTGTTAAATTCAAATCTGAAGTCAGAAAAGTGATAATCCAATATAGCGACCGCAATATCACGATATCTTGGAGTATAGGAAAATTGAAAATTAAGAACTATCATAAATCTGAATTAAAAGTGGATATTTGAGGGTTTCTGAGGTCGCTGCGTTTAAATCTGAGGTCAGAACAATGAAAATCCAATGTGGCGACCAGAAAATTTCGATATCTTAGGGTACGAGAATGGAAAATGGAAAATTGAAAATTGTTATAAATCTGAAGTAAAAATGATAAGATTTATGATCATTTACAGTTTTCGATTTTCGTGTCCCAAGGTAACGTGATTTTCCGGTCGCCATCTTGGATTTTCATTTTCCCGACCTCACATTTGAATTTAGCGACCTGGTAAACCCCCGAGTATCCATTTTCACGTCCTTAAACACTGTACAAACTGAGCAAATCAATTTTTGCGTCTTAAGCAGTTTGCCTGCTGCGCTTTGTCTGCCAAAATCAGTTCCATTTCGAAAGTTACATACAATTTATCCTAATTAATTATTCTTTTCATTATTAACAAACTAAAATAATTAAAATCCTGTTGAAATTATTAATAAAACTATGTTCTAGCTGAAGTCCTATAATAAAAGGAAAAGCATTTTTTTAGCACAGTTTCTACTTATAGACTCGATAACTTCTAGCCTATCGATTTCTGAGCATTGTGACCATGGAGACTTTTGATCAGAATGACAAAGTATACCATACTGAAATTTCAGCAAATTTGACCTGGAACCGATTTCCATAAGATTTAAGCGGGTAAGTCATTGGACGAAAACACAACTAACTTTAATGAAGAGAAAATACCGGTTTCAAATGTAATGCAACAACTAACGGACCTTTACACGTTCACATCGACTAACTTCATAAAAATGTACAATATAAACAAAAATTGTAATAAGAGCACATAGACCTAAAATTCGGGCAAAAAAAAGCGATTTTTGTAATTTGTTTAAACTAATTTTTTTAAACAAATTACAAAACAACAAAAGGACTCCTGTAATTTTTTCGCAAAGTTGACCGTTTCCGACTTATACAATTGAAAGAGGGCGCTCTCGGTTAAACACTATACTCTAACAATTAAAATTTTAAGCTTTAGAATGAAAAAATCTGCACTTTTCAGGATTTTCTTAATGGATGTTCAAAGATTGTATAAGAATTTTGGGGAACTCAAAGAATTCATTTTTTGATATTGTATTTTAACCTTGAGCGTTAATTCAAACATTAAATTGTTTATAAGTCGGAAGCGGTCAACTTTACGAAAACATGACAAGAGACCTTTTTTGTTTAGAATGATCAAAAAACTTAAACCGACCAATTCGAGTCCAAAAAGATTTTTGCAATTTGTTTAAAAAAAAAAATTAGTTTAAAAAAATTGGGACCAGATTTTCGTCCGGCAAACTCTTGATCTTCATGGGGAAGTCCCGAACGTGAATATGCAAAAAGATCGGATAGGACATTTTTTTGATACGAAGGCGAGGTTTTCGCCTTGTCTAACATGGCTATCTAATCCTTCAAATTTATTAGGAGAAATAAGAAATATGTATAAAAAAAATTGCCAGTTTATCTCCGTTCCGTTAAAGGATATAGCAGAATAAGTAAGTAAAAATGTCCCCAGAAGCGTTTGGTAGGTCCAAACGCATTCAGCCTCAGTAGATCGACAATAGAAAAAGAAACATTTTCCTCGAGTTTTAGCCCCATGTCGCCACTGGTAACCCCTGTAATAAATACAGCTTTTCGTTTTCATTTTTTATCTTTACAAGTTGTGCGTTAATTATTATGAAAAAATTTGAGAATGTAGCTGTGATTTAAATACATCTTAGGAAACAAATTGTCCTGATTTTACTGCCCCTTTCGTGTAAAAAAATATATCAATGAAGTCAAATAATTATTTATTCAAGAAAATAATGATTCGCGTACACAGAATTTTTACCAAAAATACACTGCTATGAGTAGTTTATTGTTATTTTTTTTTCAAATTTTTAGAAACGGTGCGCATACTTAAAGAAAGTAAAAACTGTTACAACGTAATGTTTAGTGGTGCTTACTATTGAAATATTATGCATCCATATTTCTTACGTTTTATTCATTCGGATACTGCCATTGAGAAAAAGGATGACAATCTCAAGAATATTGGTCAAGTAATCGTAATATAGCTACTGTTCCATTATGGTTGTTTATCTTATTATTCATTGGAACGTAAGTTGTTGACACAAAAAGTCGTACAAGAAAATTAAAAAAAAAATCGCTCTTACCACAACTTCTGATTAGGGTGGACCCGTCTTTATAGGGAGTGAATTTTTCTTGGAGAGTTTTTAACGTCTAACCCCACGAAAATTCCATTATACTAGGAATAATTTATATGAAAGTTTCGGATAATTCGGAGAACGGTAACCGCTACCGGGTAGAAAAAAACCCGGTCCTTATGGAAAATGGCCCTAGGTGAAATTCGCTGGAATCGATATATGTTATTCCTCTCGAGCTCCTGATCAAAAGTTCTCATGAGCAAAAGGTCGGAAAATAGACAGTTTTCCAGATATTGGAGGTGCAAAGGGGGTGCTCATTTCTTATGGGAAGAGGCTCCCGGTGAAATTCGTTTTAATCGATATATGTTATTCCTCTCGAGTTCCTGATCAAAAGCTCTCATGGGCACACGGTCGGAAAATTGACAGTTTTCCAGATATCGGGGGTGCAAAGTCGATTTTCCGGGATCTTGTCGATAACAGTGTATCGCCGTATTTTTTATAAAATGTCTTTCAGAGTATATATCGGGGGGTTTTTATGGTTGCTGATTTCAATTCCGATGTCAAAAGTGACATTTGACCGTTGGCAGCTGCAGGATAAAATGAGAGTTTTATTTTAAAAACTTCTTTCCTAGACTACGAATTTACAGTAGTATGACACATCTTATACTCGCAACAGATGAAATCTTTGATATTTATATGATTTGCTTAGTTATTCTAAACATAGATATTGCTAGTTAAAAAAAACTATGCATCAATAATATTTTGAGGGGATTATTTTTTCTTCCCTTCTTTTCACCCATGTGTAGGGGTGAGAAATAACAAATTTCGATTGCGAACAAGATGGGAAACCCTACTCTATATGTTATTGATGTTGATACTAATTATCTATGGAAAGAAAAATAAGTTTTAGGTAAATGTACAGCAAGGGAACCTTAAAAGGGAAAGTATTATTATAAATTTGAAAAGATGTTGAAAATGAAATATTTCACAAGTTTTTCATGAAAGAGAACTTATTTTCTAAAATGTGTTTTTAAAAAGTATTTGAAAAAGGCATTTTTGTTTAAAAAATTAAATTGAAGTTCAAGTATTTCGAAGACCTCTGATTTTTCTAAAATTGTTCGTATGATAAAAGGTGCTTTCAATGTATTGTTTCAACACATGCACCTCTTTTTCAAGGTTCCGGGAATCTAAAAATTACTTTGTATCGCATATATACCTCAATTTGTGGAAAGATCGTTTTTACTAAAAACAAGTCATTTACATAATTCTAGTGAACATTTTTTACAGAATTCAAATATTGTTTTTAGCAATCGAGAAAACAGCCCCGGAAATTTTAAGTGGAACGCCCTGTATATTTACCTTAAATTTCTCTTTTATTTTCATAGATAATTTAGTATCAACGTAACTAACTTATGCAGGTTATAGTAAAAGTGAGATATTTTGAAAATTTGTGCAATTTTTTGTTTTAAAAATTTACTTTTCAATGAATAATAAGTCAAACAACCATAATGGTGTGGTAATGTTTATATTACGATTAGTTGACCAAGTTTTAGGAGATTCTCATCCTCTTCCTCGGTGGTAGTATTCGAATGAATAAAACGTAAAAAAATTGGATACATAAAATTTCAATTGTGAACACCACTAAACACAACGTTGTAACAGTATTTATTTTTTTAAAGTATGGCGTACCACTTCTAAAAATTTGAAAAAAACTGACAATAAACTATTCAATCAGTGTAATTTTGGCAAAAATTCTGTGTACGCGGATCATTATTTTCTTGAATAAATAATTATTTGATTTCTTCAATATTTTTTTATACGAAAGAGGCAGCAAATTCCTCACAATTTTTTTCATAATATGTACTCAAATCACATCTGCATTCTCCATTTTTTCATAATAATTAACGCACAACTTGCAAAGAGGAAAATGGAGACGAAAAATTATATTTATTTAGGGTACAGGGGTTACCAGTGGCGATATGGGGCTAAAACCCTAGGAAAACATTTATTTTCCAGTTGCTGATCTACTGATGACGAATTAGGCCCAAACGCTTCTGGGGCTATTTTTCCTCACTTATTCTGCTAGCGCCGTTTGCCGGTGAATGGATGTTGATCCATTAAAATCATAACTGTTGAGTAATATTGGCCCCAATACTCGATCATCATATCAATTATCCCAACCCACACATTATTTTTTGTAGGCGCTGAGTATGAGTCGTTGTTCGTTGTCAGTGACCCGTTGTTTACGTTGTTTATTTCCTATTTTCCATGTAGTGACTATTGAAAAGGGAGATTTAGGTCACCCTTGAACTTGATTTAGTTCGACAGCCGTTGCTGACCTAGTCAACCTTCTAAGAAGCTTTTAATCAATTTACTAAATTGTCTTTTTACTTCTTTTTCCAAAACCATGAGCTTTAGACCCATGGTATGAGGTTTTTTATTTGTTTGCTCACTCCCCACTACCAGTTTTTTAATGATATAAAACTAATCACACCCTGTATAATTAAGTGTCATACCATTTTAATTCCCTTTGTTTTTCATTATCTGCAACATAAATATAAACAATAATTATAAAAGTTAGCTTCCACCATATCCGCTATCTTAAGCTAGATCTAAAGTGATTTAAAGTAATCATTAGATTATTTAATCAGATGGTTTTAAAGATGGGTAATGTAGATCCATGTGTGCACGATGTGAATACAGTTATAAAAATGTTCTCGGATATTATTTGATTTGGTTACATATATAATAAAACAGATGTATTTTTGAAATGTATTAAAAAGTAATTCTATAAGGAAAAAATGGTCAAGTGTGAGACAGTCTTGTGATCTGAGGGTTCTGTACTATAAAATGTATATAGGCAGGTATAGTTGCCTTCATATTTCCAAGGCACATAAAAAATTCCCGTCAAAGGAGTCCGCGTGGCGGTATCATTGAATAGGTAAAGATGCCGCCTGCCCGCTTTATAGTTTCCGAATTTTTTACATGCCTTAAAATTATGAAGACGACTATACGCGTAGATATTATACAGGGTGAGTTATAGTAATCCGTAGACGGCTAATATCTTCCCAATCGGTTGAAATTTGAAAAATGTTTGAGTTAAAAATTGTAGGAGATCTAGAGTGGCATATTTAAAAATAATTTTTAGGTCTAAGTACATCCTGTACATATTTTTTTAATGGAACACCCAAAACTTTTTTATATATTCATATTTGACTCTTAATTATGTATCCAGGAATACATCCTTTTACGATATACATTGAGGTGTTGTCACGTTATTCAACTTTTTCCGATAAAAAAATTTGCAGGAGATAAGAGTATAAAACGTATTTTCATAAATAGGACCATCACTTTGAATGATAGTCAAGACCGTGTACTAGGTACCGGACCTCTTAAAGTTGAACCTAATTCTATAGGGTGTTCTCCAGAATGATTCAAATATACATTTTAAACTGTCAACGCAATTTTTTCTACCCTATATGTTTTTACTTAAAATGTTTTAGCAATCAATTACCGCTGATACATAATAGTAAGTTTTTTCGACGATTCTTGAAATAGTCAAGTCGGAAAAAAGTAGTTACGTTTAAAAAAAAATTGCTGAGGCGAGAATTGTAATAAGGACACATTTGATCGACCAAAACCTATGTTGCCATGGTCGGAGCGGCTTAGGATTTTTTTGGTGGGCTTTTCAATTTTTTCCTAGTTATCCGGTCAAGTTACAGAGAAAACTGTTAAGGGCTCTTTGATTTAAAATTATAATATTATCGTCAACAAATTATTTTGATTAAAAGAAAATTTAGCAAGATATCTCACTGCTCATATGATAAAAGAGATCGAGTATTGAATCTTTTAGGGTTTACGATGTTTACTACCACCAAAAAGTGTCCACCTATAGGGTTTATTTTTGAGATGATATAAGCTAAAAATACCTATTTTGATTTATTCTGTGACAAACCTTAAATTTTTAATCAGAACCATTTGTCTTATAATCTTAAATCATACAGGCAGTAAGTAAACTAATAGTTTATGAATTTGGACCCAATGTTAAATTAACCAGGAAAAACATTTAAAGGCCGACCAAAACATCTGAGCTGTTTGAAAATATAGTTTTCTTTCGATCAAGTATCGTTTGTTTTCTACTGCTTTTGTCTGATCGTTTTTTTTATCACACTGTATAGCATACGAAAATTGTCTAAATGACATTCTCTTAATTCTTCTACTTTTCTTTTTGGGACTTGTATCAGTACTGCTATGACGTCCAAAGAATCAGCTGAACAATTCAATTAACCAGTATATTAGTGGGAAATAACTCTTATGCTTGTGACTTTGACGTCAAAGGATCAGTTAGCGGTTGGTTTTTTTTTGACAGATGACACGAATGAGAATAAAGTAAAATATTTCGCCGACGTTTCCAAAGTCTGTTATGTTTCCTCTGTCAAAGCGTTTTTGCAAAATCTTTTTGTGGTGTATGTGTGTTAAATATATTCTTGTTCTGTCTGTCTTAGAGAGTGGACGTGTTTCGGGAACTCTCCGATCTAATTCCGTGTTCAACACGTGCGAACTTCAAAACGTTGCACTGTGGTTCCCAACACGGTGATAATTGAAAAATATTGACATCAATAATATAGCGAATAATTTTACCTGCCACTTCTTTAACAGCCATATTTGAAGCAGGTATAAAGATAAATCCAGATAAGAAAGTAGAACAGTTGAATTTCGGCTTCCGAGGTGACCACACGTCGTAAAGCTTACTTGTGTTAGAAGTAGCATCTGCCACCCTAAATTATTAATCGTTAGTTCTTGGAATTGTTTTGGTTTTAGTGATCGCTTTTTAATGGAGTTCCAGGAAGAAGGTATGTATTTTATATTGATGCAATATAGTAACGCAATATTTTCAAAGTATGTACGTTTTGTGGCATTCGCAGGAAGCGAAAATAATACAGTAATGTTTTACATCATTCACTTTGTTTGAAACTTTTAACTACATTACCCCGCGCACCTCCGCTTGCACTATACAAAAATTCAAAGCTTGGACTTTCTTGTATATAAACCATTTTTAGTTATCTGCTACGAGCCGCACGTTTTTTTAATACAGCCTTTACGTCATCATAATTCTGTTTGTAAACATTTTGCAAACGAAATTATATATGCTAATTGAAGTTAATTTTTTATTATTTTGTCTTTAGGTACCAGTTACAAATGTTCCTATAAGGAAATACGTGTTTGACCTCTGGCAGTGTAAAACTGGGAGTGACGCGGAAAGAGTTTTCCATGTATTACGCATAATTGCAAAGCCCTTGCCCGACATCGAAAATGTGAATACTGACAATTTACAAAACCGATTAAGTTACATTTGCAAAAAACTAGCGGACTGTTGGAAGAAGTGTAACCGCATACAGACGCGGTTCATGGAAAAGCATTCAGCATGATTGAATGTCGTTGAAGCATGTAATCTTTCAAGAATTCGCAGCTCACAGCAAACACAAGACGTTTCAGAAGAGGAGGCAGAGCCATCAACATCAACAGCCGGGCGGCCCTTGAAGGATTTTTCAGAGTGTAGTAAACGGTCACAGCGGAAAAGGTTAGCTAAATTATCAGCGGTAGATGATTCTGCTGTTAATTTTGTATTGAGGAAGTCTGATAGGTCAACTTTTTCGCAAGCTAATTCCGATGACATTTTATCTTTAATTGTGGAGGCTAAATTAATTAAGCATCAATATTTGTTGGTCAAAGACTTTGTTAATTCTCGTACCTCTTCTGATCTAATGCCATCTTATAAAAAAGTGTTAAATGCGAAAAAGCAGTGTTACCCTTCGAAGATAATGTAGATGTACCTAGTATCGTATGGTCTGATGGACACGACAAGGATTCAAGTTACCCTTCAGACTCCCCAAGACGAAAATAGACAAAATTATACTTACTGTGATTGCTACAGTCTGCTCTCTCCGTCGAAATCTTATGTCGGGCGGTGCACTTTTAATGAATATATCTTATAATTAGCACTTTCTTAGAAACATTTCTCAATAATTAAAACCGGCGTTGGATTCTATGAGTATTAGGACAAGTACACAGACGTGGCGGGATCAAAGGTGACCCGCGGTAAGTAATTGTCCGACTCACGCCACAGAATCGCACGTCGATCACAAATCTTATATATATTTTCATTTATTGAAATAATTCATAAAATGTAAAAAATATAAATATTCAATACTTAACTAATGTATATAAGGCAAGCATCAAAGAGCACCACTACTCGGCAAGCCGTTACCTCCCGTAGAAGTGTAACTCATCCAGCGTCGAGAAAACTATGACAATCGACTGTACAAAAAGATTCAAAGTCCCAATTAGTAATGATTGTAAAATGTATGCGGAATTTTTTGAAAATTATTCACTTTTAATTTTGCACTGAAATTATCGAAATGATTCTCGGGATACTTAAAGAAGCTATCTATATGAGTTCGATGATTTTCCTACTTTTGTAAACGTACTAACGGCATCGAATCCAAATATACTTATTTTCCGTCGTCTCACCTTCGAGCGACTACTATGGCGATGTCCGCCTGAGCCGGGATAAAAAGTATTTTGGGTTCGTCGGAATCGACCCACAGACTTTGAATTTTTTTACTAATTTTTGGTAGGTTCTAGTTAGTCTAGTATCATAGGGTCCGCTCGCTTCGATGTCCTGCCAAGTTTGAAAACTCTTTATTTTATGATTACTTAGGTCTACTGGATCACCGAATGGCATTTTGGCATTTCTGAAAATTGATTTTTCTCCAGTAATATACAAATCGAGATGGCGGATAGGGCGATTTGAAAAAAATCGTATCTCCCGTCGTAGTTGTCCAATCCTTTATTTCAAAAAAAGGAAATGCTTCAAAATGTATGTTGTACTATAAAAAATAAAAGATCTAAGAATATGTAATATCCAACTGAAAATTTTGCAATAAAAGTAAAATTTTGGTTTTCTAACTTTTTTAAATATTTTTTTCTTGAAAAACAATAAGTTATATGGAAAAACAGTTGAAATAACACAGTTAATTATTGGGATACTTATACCATAATATAGCTTCTCTAAGTTAAAAATTGCATTCAGGCCATGTCAGAAAAGTGGCAAAGAATTACAGTTCTTTCAAAACGGCGATTTAAATAAATATGTTTTTATTATTAATATAACATCATAAAGTAATAGTTAGACATAATCATATATAATCTAACGACGTAAATTATATTTTTAATTGTCTTCTTTGGCTTAAAGTAATTCTTAAGTTATCTACATGTCATCATCATCTTCTAAAAAATATTTTTGGTTATTCGCAATATGTTAAAATAAAAATACCACAATTTACCTGATTTATCTACATATTCTTCCATGCTCGATGGAGTTATTAAATCTGGAGCATTCGCACAAAAGAAGTTTCATGCAAAACACTGACTGCTTCTGTGCAAATTATTCATTTTTTTTCCAGGAACATCATTCGCCTTCTTGCAACTAGATTTGACAAGGTTAGTTTTACAGCTTTTGAGGCGTGTGAGTTGGAGACTGGTTCTAAATATTCGTGACTTTTTCTCCACCCACAGAGACTAGCACCTGGCAAATTTTGGATATTTTCAGTCGCACTTCTTCATACTGTTGCAATATAATGGATCCTAAAATAAAATAACAATCAACTGGGGGTTGATCAATCTGCCGGTTATATTTGTCCCAGCAAAGGCATGGAAAAAATTAATGATGCATGTGTCCGATACTTAATGATTTGACAAATTTTCCTATATCTATTTCTTTTTCAGTTTTTCCTCGACTGATTATCATTACGACTTTCTTTGGTAATTGCCCATAAAAACTAACTAGATGCACAAACACATCTGTATATGGACTGTGAACAGAAAATTGTATGTCTTTTCGATATTGTTGAGTTACACGAAGTATTAGAATAGTATCAGCTTTTTCATGATTATTGTCTTCTATGTTTATCAGCGGGATATATGAAGTTACAACATGCTGAAATCTTTCTCAATTCCGAACTTTCTTGGCGAGGCATTCAGTGAGCTTCTTTTTGGTTTTTGTATTGGATAAAAATCTTTAAGGGACATATTTTCTATTAATGATCCATTTGAGACACGATAAGACGTGCCATAGTATTGTTGATATCTCTTTGACTTTGTGCTGTTTTTTAGCGAGTCTTCCTTTCCTTTCCCACATGTTAGAGGTGTCTTCAAAAACATACTTATAACTCAGATTAAACTTTGAGTTTAGCGCATTTCGCGGCTCATGAGATTCTGAAACACATGTAGCAACAAAAGACTCGTCTAAGATTTCTAAGATTAAATCTTAGACAACCAGTCTTTAGTTGGTAGCAGGTCCTTGCGTGACTTTTTACAACGGGTTCTTGACACGCAAAACATGCACTAAAATTAAGTTCCATTATTATACTCTTCGCCACGCCCGACGAGAGGGGAGGGGGTCAGGGGTGTTTCCCCCGGACCCGGCGATTCGATTTTGAGGGGGCGTGGGTTTCGCCCGAAGTTGGAGATTTGGAGATTAGTATTTGCATTAGATAAAACGAGTAAGGTATACTTGTAAATGATTAGTGCGATGCAAATAATAATGAGTTCCGAATGATTTGTATTGTTAATAATGAGATAATTATAAAATTGTTGGTAAAGGAATATCCCCGGTCTCGGTTTTTAAAATTTCGGTCGAGATAAATATTGAAATTTAGGGAATAGTACCCCGCTGGTCCTCAAAATGTCGACCGACCGAGACAGATATTCAATTTTGAGTAATATTACCCCCCCGCTTTAAATATTTAATTTTAAAGAATGTTGCCCTCCCGCTCTTCAACATTTTTATAGAGATAAATAGTTTAATATTATGAATGTTACCCCCCGCTTTTCGAAATTTATATTGAAGATTGGTGGGAGTCGTATACAACCGGGCCCCGATTTTTTTTCGACGGCCCTGTAGTCTTCGCAAATGCAAAACGAAGAGTATATTGCATTTCATCAGCACATTTCTAAAACCGATAATATTGCTCTCGAATTCTAAACAACTTTCCGTCCGTCTGTCTGTCTGATCATCAGTTTCTTGTAAGCACAATAACTTAAGAACGAAAAGTCCGATTGTATTAAAATTTGGAAAGTAAGTTAGTGTTAGCTAGAGGAAGAACCCCATTTTTGAACAAAATCGATCAATAAATAAAAAAGTTATTAATTATTTAAATATTAAAAAACCAATTTTTAATAATTTGTAATTACATTAAATGTCCAAACTAATATTATTTACGATAAAATGCGAAGAGTATTCTACAGAATGTGCAACACTTTTATGTAAAAAGTGCAGTGTAAATAATAACGGATCGTAATATGCGCTATTCAAGAAAAAACGTATATGCCTATACTAATTGAAATGGGTCGACTCAATGGTGCACGTCATATTTTTGCACATTTAGAGGGTTATTTTTCAACCAATACCTATAAATTTATATATCGTTGGATTCGGCATAGAATTCTGCACATTTTTTGTTTGAAATTTTATTCCATATGGCATGTTGTTTTGAAGATAAAAAATGATGAATGAAATAAAAAAATAGACATTTTAGTTTCTTTGTGAAGGGTAGGTATTAAATATTTTTAACTCTAGTATTTTTTCGTAAATTGTATTTTTTTGTAAGCATTTTGTTCTTTTTAAATTGAAAATTGATCAATTATTACCGAAATGTGATTTTTTGAATAGTCGACCTAGTCGCCATCTTTAATTGTGGATACTGGAGAAAAATTCATTTTCAGAAATGCCAACAAGGCATTTGGTGATCCCATTGGCTTATATTTTCATAAAATAAAGCGTTTTAAAACTTAGCAAGACATCAACGCGAGCGGTCGTTTCTGAGCCCTATGATAATGACTAAGTTGTTTGGATAAGGATTATGCTCTCCCACTTTGAGGATAACTAAATGAGGATTTTGGTTTTTATTGGAAAAACCGTCCCATTGAATTTTTCTTAAATTCTGACGTTTAAAATAGCTACTCGCTACATCCTGACTGAGGATTTCGCACCGTGAACCACCGAATTCGTGGTACTTTCGAAAAACCAAATTCGTGGTACCTACTTTCGAAAAATTCATCTCGAGGAGCGGTTTTCCGCTTCGTGCAAATTTCTTTATTGTACTTTCGACAAACAATGTTTTAGGTATTTTCAAAAAATTAAATTCGTTGTACTGGGTGCCCCAAATTGCTTGATTTTGGCTGGTTTTCCTATTTTCAGACCAGGTAGAGAAAAACTGACGTATGAGTCTAGAGCTCGATTTTTGTGAAACGCCAATTGGTGAAAACCGCATTTCGATATCTCTAACCGTCTCCGAGATATCGGCAAAAATTAACATTTGGCAGATTCCGAAAAACTGTCATAACTTTTTTATTTGTGAATATTTTTTCAAACGGTAAACACTTTCTAGAGACACTTTTTGACGTAGAATAAGATGCATCTGTCAAAAAAAATATATCGCTTTTCAATTGTTCGATATCAAAGCTAACTTTGTTATTTCAAATGGAAACCATAGTTGGCTTTGACTTTAGAAAATAGAAAAAAAAAAAGCTTTCCAAAAATATATATGTCAAGATATGTCTAGTCATCCTTGCTGCCAATATAACACATTTCTCTTTAAAAATGACATTTTAGCAGAGTGGGCCATGGAAAACAAGAGTTTCAGTTATTCAAATGAAAACAATAGTTTTTCTATTAAATTAATTTTATTAATTAAACATAATTCATTAAGCAGGTAACAATTTAACGATTGAAGTATCACAAATAGTGTTCAAATTGTCTACCATTTTGGTCGATGCACAATTGACATCTCTTCTTTACTGATTTCTCGGCATTTAAGAGTTGTAAAGGTGTTATCCCAGCGATTGTATTTCTCACTCGTTGCTCTAAATCTTGGCGCGTTTCTGGTGTGGTTTTAAATATCTGGTCCTTGACGAAACGCCAAATAAAAAAGTCCAAAGGAATTAGGTCCGGAGATCTTGCAGGCCATGGTATGGGCCCCCTTGTTCCCATCCACCGATCCTCGAACATTTGATTTAGTTTGTTCCTTGCAACCGCCGCGTTGTGGGCTGCGCCATCTTGTTGATAAAACTTTCGTACCAAATCGGCAAGGGGCAAGTCTTCTAAATATGGTTCAACAATGTTTTCCAAAATATTAACGTACCGTTGGGCGTTAAGGTTTTCGTCATAAATAAAAGGTCCAATCATTCGTTGCCCCACTATTCCAATCCAAATATTGAAACCAAATCGTCCTTGCATATTTCTAGGTTGGAAAACATGCTCATTATGGTCCGACCAACGATGCCGATTATGTCGATTAAATATTTCGTTGCTGGTTACTCTTGCTTCGTCGGTCCAAATAACATTTCGGTGAAAATTTTCATTTTCATTGCATTTTCTGGTGAACCAGTTGCAGAAATTAATCCTGCGTTCTTGATCACCAGGGAATATTTTATGAGTGAGCCTGATTTTATAAGGTTTATATTTATATTTCTTGAGAATTCTTTGGCTACGGCTTTTGCTCACACCCTTAGTTACAGTTATTTCTCTGGTAGAAATTTCAGGATTTTCTAAAACCGCTCCAATTACTTCTGCCTCCACCTCGTCTCTACCTTCAATAGCATACTGTTTAGGTCTGGGCTTGACAAATGATCCATAATTCATCAAAGCATTTTCCAATCTAGGAAATATTTGTTCGATTGGCTGCTGGCGTTCAGGGTAACGTTCGAAATATAGATTTAATGCATCTTTACAATTTCGGCCTGATTCAATATAGCATATAAACTACTGGCATTTTTCAAAGTTTTCATACATTTTGGAATAATGCAGAGAGATTATAACAGATGTCAACTTTAACACTTATTTTATTTACTGTCAAACTAACTTTTAGATATGCAAAGCAACTTTTTTTGTGTGGCCAACTGGGTTAAAATGTTAAATGTTAAAAAAATGTCATTTTTAAAGAGAAATGTGTTATATTGGCAGCAAGGATGACTAGACATATCTTGACATATATATTTTTGGAAAGCTTATTTTTTCCCTATTTTCTAAAGTCAAAGCCAATTATGGTTTCCATTTGAAATAACAAAGTTAGCTTTGATATCGAACAATTGAAAAGCGAAATATTTTTTGACAAATGCATCTTATTCTACCTCAAAAAGTGCATGTAGAAAGTTTTTACCGTTTGAAAAAATATCCACAAATAAAAAAGTTATGACAGTTTTTCGGAATCTGCCAAATGTCAATTTTTGCCGATATCTCCGAAACGGTTAGAGATATCGAAATGCGGTTTTCACCAATCGGCGTTTCACAAAAATCGAGCTCTAGACTCATACGTCAGTTTTTCTCTACCTGGTCTGAAAATAGAAAAACCAGCCAAAATCAAGCAATTTGGGGCACCCTGTACTTTAGAAAAATTTGTTAGTCGGAGCAGCTTTCCGCCATGTGTGATTTTATTTGTGGTACTTCCGAAAAACCATATTCGTGGTACTTTCGAAAAACTAAATTCGTGGTACTTTCGAAAATTTTGTCCGGCGGAGCGGTTTTCCGCTCCCTGCAACTTGAAATTTTTTGTTTGAGTACTTTTGAATATTCGAACGACGGAGCCCAAAGGCGATTGACCGTCGTCCTCGAGATGAAAGATTTCGTCGTCAATATTTTGGTAATTTTTAGTGAAATATTTTTTTACGCAGATTTCGATTTAAGATGATGCCAAAAGTGGTTATAAGTCTTTTTAATGTTTCAAAGATGATTTTTTCATGGGATTTTTGTCTGAATTTACTTTTATAGTAAATTGGATATTTTTTTCAAAGGGATCGTTTTACTGGGTTCAATAAAAGTAACAGTTACCGAATCTTCTGCCGAAGTAGCTTTGCAGAATTTGTTAGATCACACTGCCAACCGAATAGTCGAGTCCCAAAAAAATGTGTTAGAAAATATGTCTCCCCAGTTATTAGGTAACATGGTTTTAATAGGAAAATGGGACTTTGATGGTAGTACGGGACATAGCGAATACAAACAAAAATGTTTGGTTTCTAATATCGAGGATGATAGTAGTTTATTTGTTACGTCGTATGTTCCTCTTTGATTAATTTTTAGATCGGACATTCCCGATAGCAGAGACATCATCATTTGGAAAAATCCTCGCCACTCTTCCACACGATATTGTAGGCCCATTCGTTTTCAGTTTGCAAAGGAAACTACCGAGTTGTCTGTGCAAGTAGAGGCTTACTTCAAAGACAAAATTAATAATTTGCAACCATGTATTTCTAAATTTAACGATCGCGAGGTTAGGGTAGAATATTCCTTACAATTAACTATGGTTGACGGGAAGGTCTGTAACGCTCTTAGCGAATCAACAACAAGTAGATGTTACATTTGCGGTGCATCAGATGCTAAAGAAATAAATGATATTGATATATGTCTTAAAAACCAGCTGATAATAGTAGATATGAATTTGGCTTGTCACCACTTCATTCATAGATCCGCTATTTCGAATATTTTATACATCTTTCGTATAGACTTCCACTAAAGAAATGGCAAATTAGATCAGCAGAAGATTAAGCTCTCTTTGCACAGAGAAAGAAATCCATTCAAGCCCAATTTAAAGAAAGATTAGGCTTAATTGTTGATAAGTCGCGTAGTGGTGGAAGTGGGACGTCAAATGATGGAAATACCACTAGAAGATTTTTCGCCTACTCTGCCACTTGTGCAGAAATTACTAGGCTTGACAAAAATATAATTGACAGGTGTGGTACCTTGCTCAGTTGCTTGTCATTGGGCTACACTATAAATAAGGAAAAGTTTAGGGACTTCGCGTTAGATGTGGCCAGGCAATTAATTTAGGAATAGCCCTGGTATAATCTTCCTGCTTCGGTTCACAAGGTATTAATTCATGGGCACGAGGTAATTGATAACGCATTGTTATCTATAGGTGAATTATCTGAAGAGGCTGCAGAATCAACAAAGTTATTAAATTATTTAGACGCGGTCACACCAGAAAAATGTCACGCGTTATTACTAATAGCGACCTTCTACATAGACTTCTTCTTAACTCGGATCCATTAATTACTAGTCTCCGAATCTTGCCCCGTAAGAAGCAGTCAGCGTCATCTAAGCCTTTTTGATGTTTTTTAACAGACTCATCTAGATAATTATTATGCATTGTTAGTTTTAGATGTGACCAGATATATTTTTTTGTTGCAATGCGCAATGTTCTTTATATTTATATTACAATAAGACTTCGTAAAATAAGTAAATTGTGTTATAATGAATTGTGTATAACGTCTATATTAGAATTATTTACAAGTATATTATTTGACTTGATTAAATAATTATTGTTTTGTTTCGTACTTATCTTGTTTTCTTCTAATAAAGTGTATATATACCCATTGAAAACTAATGTTTTGGTGTCAAAATGT